>JAGDYQ010000115.1:3159699-3209715 GCA_021962125.1 Bulinus truncatus
TAGATAGATAGATAGATAGATAGATAGATAGATAGATAGATAGATAGACAGACAGACAGACAGACAGACGGACAGACGGACGGACGGACGGACGGACGGACGGACGGATGGACGGATGGATGAGATGAAATCTCCTAGATCCTATAAACCATTAATGGGACGGTTTTGCAGTGCCCTTCTTTCATCACCACCGATAGTGCAATGGCCATGGAGGCACCACGGGAGAAACAGTGTGCACTTTAGCCATGATCTGAAATATCCATTGGTCCTCAACGAAGATCGAACCATTGACCCCGAGGTGGACAGTCGAGCGCTTTTCCACACGACCATCCGTCCACTAGGCTGTCTTATAGAGGTATACACTTTTGAAAAAGACGATTTATTCCTCTAGATAGGCTACCCACTGATGTGTGCAGACATTTGTAAACGAATTACAATTATTTCCCACGATGTCAAACAAAAAAATCTTAAAGTTTCAGACATTTAACTTTTTTTTGTTCATATGTATTATCGTAGTTGGCCCTTCACTCCCACCCTTTCCCTCCCACCATATTTCCCCTTTAACAGAGGTTCTCATAAAGTAGGTCGCGACTGATTTGAAGTATAAGCAGGCACGCCGAGAGGGGGGGGGCAGGGGGGCATTGCCAGGGGGGCCCGCAGATGTTAGGGATGCCCGGCCGCCTCGACCATGTCAATTTTTTTCACGACTCATTGTTTATTAAGGGGCCCGCAATGATGTCCTGCCCTGGGGCCCTTGTTGGCTCTCGGCGCCCCCTGAGTATAAGGTCATTGAAATGTTAGTAATTACGTGATAGAGAATTCAATCAATTTTTTGTTAACTTTTGATTACATTTATCCTTTTTTTTTTTAAAAAAAAAAAAATTACTTGTTGGCGCGATCACGCAACAAGTTTCTTGGTGGAACGAGAATCGCAAAAAATGACTTCAGTACGACCGTTCCAAGAACTTAGAGAATGACTTTCTTACAACCATTCCAAGCACTTTAAAGTTCAAGTTCAAATTATTAAAAAAAAAAAAAGGGGGGGGGCTTTGAAAAAACAAACAGTAACCGTCGGACCTAAATAATCTCATTTTTCTTGAACTTGGTGTTGTCTTGTTAAGTTGGGGTTTTTTTTTTATATATCCCTGTACAAGCTGCGCATGTCGTCAGACTAGTGGGTGCAGTGTCGGCTCAGCCACTACTTGGCACACAGATTAGTCCCAGGGTGAAGGGGAGGGGGGGGTGAGGGTTGACATTCAGGATGCAAAGTACAACGGGTCAAATACTTTCTCGGTGTAAGCTGCCCCCCTCCCTCCCGTCAACCAAGTTTAGTTGTCCTTGTTGTTGTTGTTGTTGCTGCTGCTGCTGAGTAATGAGCCTAATAGGTCCCCACCGGACAGCGTCTTTACCTGTCGTATTGACATAACACATTTATATCTGGACGGGGGTTGTGGGGAAGAGAGAGGAGGGGAGAGGGGTAGTGCGCGTTGTTCAGCCGGGACAAGCGGTACTGACACAAGTTGCGTGTACCTGCGGCAGACACGTCAAGGTACCTGACGACATGGAGACTGGTGATCACATTAAAAAAAAATACATGTTGTTTTGTTTTGTTTAGTTTTGTTTTTGTCGTCTGATTCCTTCGGTGCAGAAATCTCGGGCAAAAAAAAAAAGGCGCCATCATTGCACGAGATTTTTTGAAAATGTCGCTCCAATCGTTTGACCAGATGAGATAAAACGGAAATGTGACGCTTCATGTCTCTAATTGGATAGCAGAAATCTGTATCGGCCTCTAGTGGTGGCAACTGGGGCACCGTGATACATGACCCATCCCCCCCCATGACTCAGCGGCGTAGCGTGGGTATCGGCCGCCCAGGGCGGAAGACGATTTTGCCGCCCTCTCATTTAGGTATTTCAATTTAATCTATACATTTTTGCCGCCCCCCCCCCTAAAAAGTAATAAAAAGTGCCGCCCGGTGCGGACCGCACCCACCGCCCCCCCCCTTCTAGGTACGCCACTGCCAGGACTGAGATGGAATATTTTGTTGTTGTTACTGTTTTTTTTTTATGCTTTTTTTTTAATTGGCACCACCTAACTGAAAAAAAAAATAAACATTTGTTCCAGGTCAAATGCCACTCGCCCCAGGGTCCCAAATGTTGCTCAGACCGACCCGGGAATTTAAAATTTCATCTGTTTCTTGGAAATAAAAAAAAAAGGAACAAATTACACGCTGATTTAGATTTCAGATGAACAAAATTTATTAAAAGTTATTTCTGTGAGATTGTATACTGTGTAGAGGACTTACTCCTTGAATCAAGCCCTTCCCCCTGCTAGAAAGGGCGCAGGGGGGCAACCCGAACACTTATCAGGGGGCCCACGAGCCTTTATGGATCCGATGACCTCCTAAATTATCTATGACAAGATGGAGATGGGGGGGGGATCCTGAATTTCATCGGTCGACTTAGCCCTTATGAGAATCAAAGATTATTTTCCCCTGCGGCCTTGCTTGCATGATGTGTATGCCTTGCCCTCTTATTGTGTCGGCCCTTCAAGTAACAGATGAATAGCTCCAGTTTAAACCTTCCTTCTTTTAAAACAAACAAACAAAACAAAAAAAAAACTAATGCTACACTATTCAACTACATTTTCTTTCCCCCACATCCCCCCACACATGTTCCACAAACCACAAAAAATTAAATTACATATCTGTCGCTTGGTTTGCGTTGGCTGATGCCGTTTTTGTTATATATATATACATATATATTTTTTTATGACTTAATTGCTCGGTGCAGCCGTGAAGGTCAGAAGTGTTTGCAGTAATTGAAACGAATGTGGGGGCCTGGCCTAGCCCTCGTGAAACAGCACGTCCTGTTATGGGGAGGGGAAACGTAACACTTAATTTCCTTAAATACCCAAACTGCCAGGTGTTTATTTGAGAACACTAGTTGAATCCCAGGACTTTAAACTTTTTTTTTTATTTTGGGTTAGATTTGTATTTTATTTAAAAGTGTTGTATTTTTTTTTAACCTGAGGTAACAAGAGTTGTGTTGCTGTGTTTTGGGTTTGAGGTTAAAATTAAAATAGATTTAAAAAAAAATGCAACTCAATGACGTCATTACTCAGCGTGACCAGGTCAGCAGACTATTTTTAGAAGTAGGTTATTCGGCTACGTTTTTTCTATGGACCACGTGACTCAAAGTACTTGACGTGACAGTCGACTTCAAGTGACGTTGGATTTCCCCCCCCCCCCATATGGACCCCCCCTCTCCCTCCCACACACACACACACACACACAGCAGTTTATACTACAGGGCTCACTCACAATATTATTTGTCTTATTATATAACTTTACTCTCACATTGGGGAAGTGTTTTAAAGAAAATCACACCCGAAATATTTCATGACACGATGGTGTAGGTCACTGTACTGGGACCTTTTTAATTTTTACCCTTAACTTTTTTTTTTGGGGTCGTTTTGGGGGGGGGGGCGTATGCTTGCTTAAGTCCTTTTCCAAGCGGCGCCCATCTTCTCCCCAAGTCAGCGGCGAATATTTGTGGCTTTTACCCGGGGATTGAAACCTGTACCCTTTGTCTGTAGGTTGAACTCATTATCAACTTTGCTATCCCGCCGCCCTTAGGGAGTTCATCAAAAATGTTGTGTTTTTTGTAATGTTTGTTGTTGTTGCATGATATTTATGTTTTAACATTAATTTAATGTTTAGAAGACTTGAACGTAAATGCTATGATTTGGTTATATAAGATGTTTTTCTTTGAAAAATATTTATCTGTCTTTTATGCCTTTGTTTTGATTATGTCTCTGTTATAATGATGTTTTGGTATTTTGACGATGTGTTTGTTTTGATGATGTGTCTGTTTTAATAATATAATGGTAATTGATTAAGTCTGTTTTTTTTAATGATATGCTGGTATTTAATTAAGTCTGTGTTTAAATGATATACTGATATTTTATAAAGTCTGTGTTTTAATAATATGCTTGTATTTAATTAAGTCTGTGTTTTAACAGCTTGGATACAATTTAGTTGTCTTGTTTTCGTTTGTTCCAGGGTTCGAGACTCCAAAAACCGCTAAATATCTAACGCAACAGTAAACTTTCCATCAAAATTAACAATCATAAATAATAATATTCATTTCGAGTGTGCGTTAAATCGAAAGTAAAGAATTAATATAACAGTATTCCAGTTTAAAATACAACCGTGAAAAGAAAAATCGGATCTGCCCGAAACCAAAAAATAACCTCGCCTGCCGATCAAGCCTAAGGGGATAGAACTCTATGCAAAGGTTTTGAAGGGTACAGCTAGTACAATATACTGTAAGGATGAGTTAGAGCCCTCGACTGACGACCCGAGGGTCACTGGTTTGATCATCACTGAGGACCAATGGATTTTCAGATCATTGTTTAACGTACCGCTTTATCTCCCGTGGTGCCTCCATGGTCATTGCACTCACTATCAGCGATGAAAGAAGGGCACCATAAAAAAGAGTCCCAATAGAGGTTCATATGATCTAAGAGATTTCATCTCATCTTTACATGGACTTCACACACTGTAAGCACTACATTAAACTCAAAAGTCAACAAGCACTACATTGAAGACTACAGTTAACACTACTACACAACTCCTCATGAAATCCTTGACAATAAAATATGCTGGCGGGTATTCTACGATCATATCACACGAACTGTTTAAATTACTTACAGTTTATTTAACCTGTGTGTCCACTAAATGGACACTCTCTGGGTTAAGAGTATATTGAAAGGGTGGGTGGTGGGGGGAGGGTCAGAGAGGAGAGAGTGACCCTTCATGTCCACTTACTGAGGTCAGTAGATGGACATGATGGGAACACACAAAAAAATCATTCTGTGTTTGTCTATTAAAATGATGTTTCCAGAGAATCTCTCCACGTCTCTGATTCTCAATCCCCCCGCCCACCCTTTCTTTCTCCCTTTCTCTCTCTTCCTCTCTCTCTCTCTCTCTCCCCTCTCTCTCTCTCTTTCTTTCTACCGTCACTACAGAACAGGAAACAGGGGATTGTAAGTTGTTGGCTGTTGGAATAACAGGCAAGGATTTAGGAACTTATTGGTCGTGTTTGTCCTAATTAGTAACACATTTTGAAGAGAGAGTGTATTCAGTACATACCGGTGGGAAAAAAAAGGTTGTTCATAGTTGAGTGATGCAGTGATGGAAAGTTGCTGCTAGATAATTAAACTTAAAGAAAGAAACAAACAATAAAATAATGTTAATTTTTTTTATCGTTTATAGATTAGCATACATTTTGTTTTCATATAAAAATTTATGAGAGCAAATTTTTAACGATTTAGTTCATAATTTTGTGAACTATATAAAAAAAAATGTAGACACTGTGGCATTCGTCAGTTTTCCAGCGGGTACGACTTGTATTTATAACTAAAAACAACAACGATAACAACATAAAAATATAAGCTGATGGGGCTGGTCTGTCGTATCCCATTAGTGGAGGATGTCTCTTAAATAGACATACGTATCTACTGGAGTTTTGGGCATTGTACACAGACACACACACACATAGCTGTAGTTAATGTGGTCTTTTTAAAACACACGTATTTACTGGAGTTTTCAGCATTGTACACAGATATATATACACACACACGTAGCTGTAGTTAATGTGGTCTTTTTTAAACACACGTATTTACGGCCTGGAGTTTTGAGCACAGTAATACAGAGTATATATACACACACACGTAGCTGTAGTTAATGTGATCTTTTTTAAACACACGTATTTACTGGAGTGTTGAGCATTGTACACAGATATATATACACACACACGTAGCTGTAGTTAATGTGGTCTTTTTTAAACACACGTATTTACTTGAGTTTTCAGCATTGTACACACACACACACATAGCTGTAGTTAATGTGGTCTTTTTTAAACACACGTATTTACTGGAGTTTTCAGCATTGTACACAGACACACACACATAGCTGTAGTTAATGTGGTCTTTTTTAAACACACGTATTTACTTGAGTTTTCAGCATTGTACACAGACACACACACACATAGCTGTAGTTAATGTGGTCTTTTTAAACACACGTATTGTACTGGAGTTTTCAGGCATTGTACACAGATATATATACACACACACATAGCTGTAGTTAATGTGGTCTTTTTTAAACACACGTATTTACTGGAGTTTTGAGCATTGTACACAGATATATATACACACACACATAGCTGTAGTTAATGTGGTCTTTTTTAAACACACGTATTTTACTTGTGTTTTCAGCATTATACACAGACACACACACATAGCTGTAGTTAATGTGGTCTTTTTTAAACACACGTATTTACTGGAGTTTTGAGCATTGTACACAGATATATATACACACACACGTAGCTGTAGTTAATGTGGTCTTTTTTAAACACACGTATTTACTTGAGTTTTCAGCATTGTACACACACACACACACACATAGCTGTAGTTAATGTGGTCTTTTTTAAACACACGTATTTACTGGAGTTTTCAGCATTGTACACAGACACACACACATAGCTGTAGTTAATATGGTCTTTTTTAAACACACGTATTTACTTGAGTTTTCAGCATTGTACACAGACACACACACATAGCTGTAGTTAATGTGGTCTTTTTTAAACACACGTATTTACTTGAGTTTTCAGCATTGTACACAGATATATATACACACACACGTAGCTGTAGTTAATGTGGTCTTTTTTAAAGACATGTATTTACTTGAGTTTTCAGCATTGTACACAGACACACACACATATAGCTGTATTTAATTTGGTCTTTTTTAAACACACGTATTTACTTGAGTTTTCAGCATTGTACAGACACACACACATAGCTGTAGTTAATGTGGTCTTTTTTAAACACACGTATTTACTTGAGTTTTGGGCATTGTACACAGACACACACACACATAGCTGTAGTTAATGTGGTCTTTTTTAAACACATGTATTTACTTTGGTTTTGGGCATTTTACACAGACACATACAAAACGTACATAGAGAGAGAGAGAGAGAGAGAGGGGGGGGGGAGAGAGAGAGAGAGAGAGGGAGAGAGCATAGTTCGTCTTTAATACACATACACAAATACATGCATATTTATATGTAGGAAAATGTAAAACAGACACACAGACAGACAAAGGAAAGATGAAATAAAAAGAGATAGAGCGAAAGATTGAGTGAAAATATTTCATAGTGGAGGTAAAAAAAAAAACATGGAGGTTAAAAATATTTGTAAGAAATTTAAGATGAGGGTTTAAACGGGTAGGGATGTGGGATGGTGGTGGGGGTGGTGGGGTGGGGGTGTGTCTGATGAAAGAAAGTGAAAGAGTAAATATTCTATTACCTGTCTATTTATTTGTTTGATACGTTGAATTGTGAAATAAACATTTAGAATGATAAAACAAACTTAATATATATAAATATATATATATATATATATATATATATATATATATATATATATATATATATATATATTACACTTGTGTATGTTTGAATTGCTGCTATTCAATTATTTCTTCATCCGGTTGAGATTTGACTTGATTTCACAACTAGGTTGATAGAATTTTGGGTAATTTTATTTTTTTTCAAAAGAGGAATTCATTGAAGAAATAAGTACAGTGTAGGTCGGGTGACGGTCTAGAGATTGTTCTAGATAAAAGAACAGCAAGAAAATCTATATGAATAATAGCGATTTGGGTTCTGCGTTAAATTGAAGATAAGAATGAATACAACAGTATTCCAGTTTAAAATACAATTATGAAAATATCGGATCTACCCGTAACCAAAAAAAACTCTTTGCAAAGGTTTTGCAGGGTACAGCTAGTATAAGATATAATACCAGAAGTTGAAGATAGATTCCCGAGAGTACATTTTGTTTAGTAATTATGTTCTCTTTAGCGATGTCTCATGGTTTAGAAGGTGGTGTGGGGTGGGAGGGGGCGGCATGGGCAATATTTAGTTTAGACGTCGGCAGAACCTAAAGAGAATGTTCGCCCCCAAGCAACGATGGCGGGATGGATGGATGGATGGCAAAGATAAAGAAAGAAATGACAGGATCGTTTTATCTAATGGAAAGGATACCTCATGTTATTTAAAAGAAAAGGAAGGAATTGTAATGTCTTGTTGGAGCGAGTGTATTCCAAAACAATGACTTGTTGGAGCGAGTGTGTTACAAAACAATGGCTTGTTGGAGCGAGTGTGTTACAAAACAATGGCTTGTTGGAGCGAGTGTGTTACAAAACAATGGCTTGTTGGAGCGAGTGTGTTACAAAACAATGGCTTGTTGGGGCGAGTGTGTTACAAAACAATGGCTTGTTGGAGCGAGTGTGTTACAAAACAATGGCTTGTTGGAGCGAGTGTATTCCAAGAAAATGGCTCTTTACAGTGACAGCTTTAGATTAGTTGAGGCCCTGGCCACAACAGCAAATATTGGGGCCCATTTAAAAAAAAAACAATTTTTATTTTCTGAACCCCACAGAGAGTGGGGCCAAATTGGTGCGCCCTTTATGCCCACCGTTAGTTCCGTCTCACGCCCTTTTCAAGATCCTCACAGGAATTCAAGATGGAAATTGGCTTTTCTAACGGATGGATTCGTTCAGGCACAAAATCGGAGATTTTATGTCTGGTGACCCTGTTACCAAATTATGTATATTCCACTCCTTTAGAGTGTTTGTCCCATAGACTTCTGAGCCGGCTCTGACCTGATGGAGAGTTCACCTGAAGGAGAGTTCACCTGATGGAGAGTTCACCTGATGGAGAGTTCACCTGATGGAGAGTTCACCTGCAGGAGAGCACCTGAAGGAGAGTTCACCTGATGGAGAGTTCACCTGAAGGAGAGTTCACCTGATGGAGAGTTCACCTGATGGAGAGTTCACCTGAAGTAGAGTTCACCTGAAGGAGAGTTCACCTGATGGAGAGTTCACCTGATGGGAGTTCACCTGATGGAGAGTTCACCTGATGGAGAGTTCACCTGATGGAGAGTTCACCTGCAGGAGAGCACCTGAAGGAGAGTTCACCTGATGGAGAGTTCACCTGATGGAGAGTTCACCTGATGGAGAGTTCACCTGATGGAGAGTTCACCTGATAGAGAGTTCACCTGAAGGAGAGTTCACCTGAAGGAGGTTTAGTATAATCACTCACATTCCCAGCTACCTTTATTGTATCCAATTTAAGCTGAATGGATTTAATGCCGTTATCCGACCGTTATTGGTGTTATCAGGTGTTTAGTAAATTAGTAAAGAGAAGTGCTTCGCTATGTAGATTTCTATAACAGTTTATCATTAGCCATCATCTTAAAATAAGCGGTCAGTTTCATCAAGCTAGAAGTCGAAACCCCCCCCCCTTCCCCCCACAAACGAAAAAACGGAAGGAAAGCCGGCCAACAAACACGCAGTGGCGCGACCTTGAAGCTAACACAACCAAGGTGGGTTACACTTGGAATCAGCTTGAGAGTATGGTCCAGCACTGAGTTCTCTGGAGATCTGTTGTTTGTGGTCCCTACCCCGACAAGACATTAATGAGATGATGACAAGCTATAAAAGTAAAAGTATGCAAACAAGACGGAAAAGAAAGATGACTATGATATATTTAGGGGAGTTAAATGTCTTACATCAGAGTTACTTTTTCCTTGAACACCTTTTGTTAACAAGGTCAATTGAATTCATTTGTATAAAGGTACTAAATGTAGTATGTGGTCAGTGTACTATGTGTAGTATGTGGTCAGTGTCTATGTATGGTATGAGGTCAGTGTGCTAAGTATGTGGTAGTCTAAGTAAAGTATGTGGTCAGTGTGCTATGTGTAGTATATTGTCAGTGTACTATGTGTAGTATGTTGATCAGTGTACTATGTGTAGTATGTTGTCAGTGTACTATGTATAGTATGCGGTCAGTGTACTATGTGTAGTATGTGTGCTATGTGTATAGTATGTGGTCAGTGTACTATGTGTAGTATGTTGTCAGTGTACTATGTAGGTCAGTATGTGCTATGTAGTATGCGGTATGAGTATAGTATGCGGTCAGTGTACTATGTGTAGTTTGTGGTCAGTGTACTATGTATACTATGTGGTCAGTGTATTATGTATAGTATGCGGTCAGTGTACTATGTGCTATAGTATGCGGTCAGTACTATGTGTAGTATGTTGTCAGTGTACTATGTATAGTATGCGGTCAGTGTACTATGTGTAGTATGCGGTCAGTGTACTATGTGTAGTATGCTGTCAGTGTATTATTATGTGTACTATTTATAGTGTGTGGTAGGTGTACTATGTGCATTATGCGATCAGTCATGAAGACAGGCTACTTGCTGTTAACGATAAATAAGATCCACAAATATTACAGAGTTTGGCTTGATGGCAGTGAGGTGGACAGATCAATTGAATTAACGATGGGATTGGTTCAAATCACTGGCACATCAATGACACAGGAATAAAGATATACATGGACAAACATTCAACATTTTTAAAGATTGATGTCCGTCTGTCTGTCTACCTACCAACCTACCTACCTACCTACCTCCATACATATATATCTTCATACTTACCCATCTATCTATCTATCTTTCTATCTATCTATCTATCTATCTAAATACTATCTATATATCTATCTATCTATCTATCTATCTATCTATCTATCTATCTATCTATCTATCTATCTATCAATCTATCTATCTATCTATCTATCTATCTATCTATCTATCTGATCTAGAAATATATCTATATGCTATATCTCTAGATGCTATTGATCTCTGTATATACCTTGACTATTAGTCTCTAAAGAGAATTCAATAACAGCCATCTACTACAACTAATCATTACATTTGCAGGGGGGGGGTTGTGAGAAATTGTATAATCAGACATAAAACGTTTAGGTTTACCCTCCTGGTGCTAGAGGTGATTAGGGTTAGGGTTAGGGTGGCAGGAGAAGGTGGAAGAATAAAGAAACACCGATAGGAAATAGTTTTTGTTTTGTTGTTTTTTTTTCCGTGGGAACGGTTCGTAAAAATATGATCAGAGTAATTGATAAGAACAATGAGCAATAGGTGTAGTCGGAAAGTGGGGGGGGGGGGGGGGCAGGGGGGAGTTTAAGATTGAACGCCTGGATAGAAGGAGATAGGGGATGGGGGTGGAGGTTTGTTTTTGCGGGGGCGGATGGAGGTAAGTAAGAGAGTTAGAAGATGTTCAGAGTCGTGAGCTCCTATGGGAGGGTTAGGGGAGAGGAGGAGGAGAAGAAGAAGGAGGAATATCTTTGATAAACAATGGTGGAGAGCAGAGAGAAAGGATTAGAGGGGAGGGGTGGATGATAGACACGTAAATAGACATTTTAGAAAGAGTGATATCAAGAGAGAGAAGGAGAGAGAGGGGGAGAGAGAGAGAAAGAGAGAGGGGGAGAGAGAGAGAGATAAGTATTGAAAACAATGGAGAAAGATATGTTATTCAACGGTTTACCTTTATAGAATTATGTCTTGTTAGGAGTTGATGTATCTTGACGCTATACTAGTGGTGTATTATTGTATATTGACGCTATGCTAGAGGTGTATTATGTATCTTGACGCTATACTAGAGGTGTATTATTGTATCTTGACGCTACGCTAGAGGTGTATTACTGTATCTTGACGCTACACTAGAGGTGTATTATTGTATCTTGACGCTATGCTAGAGGTGTATTTTTGTATCTTGACGCTTTGCTAGAGGTGTATTATTGTATCTTGACGCTACACTAGAGGTGTATTATTGTATCTTGACGCTATGCTAGAGATGTATTATTGTATCTTGACGCTATGCTAGAGGTGTATTATTGTATCTTGACGCTAAGCTAGAGGTGTATTATGTATCTTGACGCTACGCTAGAGGTGTATTATTGTATCTTGAAGCTATTCTATAAGTGTATTATTGTTTGACAAGCAGTAGTTAGTTACCTTGTTGTTATTACTTTCCCTAATGACTATTATTCGCAGTATTCAGTACTCATTTTGCTGCGTCACTATTGGTACTACACGCAACGCAATTATTAGCAGCTGCTGTAACCAATCGCTCCCTCTGATTTAAAGAATGCCATGTACGATAAAAGAAATAGGATTGAAAAAACAAAACTTTATTGCGATCTATTTTTTTTTTTGTGCGCGCTATCGGAAGTTTTATTAGTGCGCACAGATTAGAATATTCCACTGACTGAGACTTAAGAGATGCTGGAATCATAAGGCTTAATGATATTCCACTGATTGAGACTTAAGAGATGCTGGAACCATCACCCTAAATGATATTTCTTTCCCCCCCCCCACACACAACCTTCACTCAACAGACAGCAGGGCCGTAGTTGGCTGTTGTGGCGCCCTGTCCGAGTTACATTTTTTTGGCGCCCTCCACCCAAATCTGAAAATTGCAAAAAAAAAAACATTTAACTGCGCTATTTCGGCGTCACTTTTCTAGCTGGGCGACCTGTGTAGCATTACAGCCCGAAGTACCTTTCATTCACTCCTGCACAGAAGATTTGTACAAAAAAGTAATATCTGATACGCCCCTATCACTACCAAATGTCCTATAATGTCCTGAAATGTCATGTAGTGTCCTATAATGTTCTGAAATGTCATGTAGTGTCCTATAATGTCCCTGAAATGTCATGTAGTGTCCTATAATGTCCCTCTAATGTCAATGTAATGTCCTATAATGTCCTGAAATGTCATATAGTATCCTATAATGTTCTTTTCATAATGTTAACATGAATCATGTTACAATTTGACACTTGATATACCGGGCCTATCAAAATAGGTCCCCCCCCCAACCACTGCAAACTTTTCAGAACTTTAAACATTATTTCACTCTATACATTCTGGGGTTCATCAGCGAATGTCCTATGAGCTCATTTTCAGATTATTCAGTACTACGGACTTTGGATATAATGTATCCCTGTATATTATGTGAACATCAATATCACATAAAGACTTAGTTTTTTTTTTATAAATTGACCCTGAAATCCAGCCTTACTGTCGGAGATTATTTAGAGCTATTTCTTACGTTCTCTCTATAGCTCAGTCTACAGTGTGTCAGACTGATATACTTTTCTGATAATTCTCTGTTTTTCAAAATCATGCGCTACAAAATAGATAGATAGTGCACATATACACATAAGTAGTTTTTAAAGTTCATGAACATTTGTGAGGGCTCTGTGGTTATTCAAAAAAAATGTAACATATGCCATAAACTGAAAGTATGTCACAAGCAGAAAGTGGGTCATAAGCAGAAAGTAGGTCATAAACAGAAAGTATGTCTTAAACAGAAAGTATGTCACAAAAAGAAATTAGGTCATAAGCAGAAAGTAGGTCATACACATAAATTATGTCATAAGCAGAAAGTATTTCACACAAAAAGTATGTCATAAGCAGAAAGTAGATCATAAACATAAATTATGTCATAAACAGAAAGTATTTCACAAAAATAAAGTATGTCGTAAGCAGAAAGTAGGTCATAAACTGAAAGTATGACCTAAATAGAAAGTATGTCGTAAAAAAAAAGTGTTTCTACTGATTCCCACCATGAAAGTCAGAAACCATTTCATAAATAGGTGAACTAGGCAACTGCCTATGTAAAGAAAAAGCGCCAAAAGAGCCCCCTTTTATAGTATAATTAAAACCTTTAATATCAAATCAGCTGCTTTAGGCACTCACAAATATCTTAAAGCCTTGGACTAACCCCCCCACCGCCCCCTTTAAAACAACAACAACAACAACAACATCACCAACAACAACAACAACAACAACATCAATAAACAACAACAACAACATCAACAACAACAACAACATCAACAACATCAACAGAACGGCCCTGGGGAGAGAGAATAATATTCAGCTGTAAAAAAAAATGATATGAACAATCATATTAACAGGTAAACCAGCTTAATTAACTTGATGTTTGTGGACAATCATTCAGGGATTAGCAATCATGATTGTTGAATGAAAGGAATAAAAAAACATCAACTTACCCAATTGTGCTGGGTCTTCTGCTCAAAATGTATCCAATAGGAATCGAGCTGTTAAAACAAAAGATATAACGAATGAAACGATTGGCCGGTTCATTGAACCAGAAATAGAATAGAATCACGAGCTTATCACATTTCCTCTTAGATAAAACGTGTTGCTTTTTTTTTTTAAATTCCTCCTAAACTATCCAAATATAATGTGTTCGTTTACCAAAGTAAATTTGGTTATTATTAATGGCGAATGACTCTTTGCAGACATTTCTCAAATTTGAAAAATTAAACTTTTGTTTATGGAAATTCTACTCACACTTTGTTTAAAGAATCACTTGCTGCTTCATCATGACCTAATTATTTTGAATTTACACTTGAGCAAAACACATTAGAAGCAAAACACGGGTTTTAAATAGTGTAACATGAGACGTTGTTTTAACGAAACAAAATAGAAGTTAAGCAGAAATTGTTAAAACTCCCAACACTTTGTTTCGCTTCTAACACAATCGTAATTTAATACTCACACATTTAAAAAAAAAACATAATTTAAAAAACTACATCTATAAGGAAACAAAACAATAATCTAATACACAGTAAAAAGAGATGACGTAATATGCACGCTTACTACAAGCAACGAGTGTAAAACTCTCGACGGAAAAGTGTATGGAAACGAGAAGAAGAGAGAGAAGGAAAAAAAAAAGAATTAGCTATGAAAATAAATCGGCGAAGTCGCTAATTCACATCTCCCGCGAAGGGAAAAGAATGAAAACGAGGTAGTGGGGGGGGGGGGTTGCATGATGTGTGTTTGTGTGTGTGTGTGTGTGAGTGAATGTGTGCACGAGGAATAGGGAGTGGGAGTGAGAGTATTTCGGGGTTGGGAGTGGGTAGGTGGGTAGAAGAAAACAGGTTAAGGGTAAGGTGAACCGAATTTCATGGTCGCGAGGTCTAGGAATAATAAAATATCGAGTGTGATGGGGGTAGTGTAGGTGGGCTGGTCTGTGTGTGTGTGTGTGTTTGTGGTCGAGGATTAGAGGAGAATCCGGGGGGGGGGGAAGGTTCGAAACCCCACTCTTACGTTCTGTCACTGATTGTATGATGTAGGTGTTGGCTCTTGTTGGTATGTAATGAGATGTCCGACTCAGTGGGAGCGATACACCTTGATGATAGAAACCATAGATATCTGATAACTTCTTCATTGGTTTTGTGGAACGCACTTCAAGGAGTTTGTCGTTAGAAACATTAACTGCATTTCGAGGCATTTAATAATAATAAAACAATAACCAATCGGCCATTTTTAAGCCGATAATGTTTAGGTGATGTTTAGATAACGGTTAGAAAGTGTTTCGATAATGTTTAGGAAATGTTTAGTTAGAGGATTTTTAGGTGATATTTAGGAAATGTTTAGGTAATGTTTAGGTGATGTTAAGGAAATGTTTAGGTAATGTTTAGATAACGGTTAGAAAGTGTTTCGATAATGTTTAGGAAATGTTTACTTAGAGGATTTTTAGGTGATGTTTAGGAAATGTTTAGATGATGTTTAGGAAATGTTTCGATAAAGTTTAGATACGTTTAGCAAATGTTTATATAATGTTGAGACATTAAGGGAGTTGTTGCTGTTTTTCCTATTTTTTTTTTTTTTTGCTTTATATTTTAAGTTTATCCAGCTTTCCGTAATATTTCGTTGAAGAGACCAGATTATAAAAGAAAAAAAAAACTTTTCCGTTCATTTAAATCACCAGACTAATTTCGATTAATTTGTTTCTTTTCCATTTCCGGATTTTTTTAAAAATCTATCAACTGACTCAAAGTCAAATATGAACTAGACAGACAACTGACTCAAATGTGAACTAGACAGACAACCGACTCAAATATGAACTAGTTACTAGACAGACAACTGAGTCAAATATGAGCTAGACAGACAACTGACTCAAAGTCAAATGTGAACTAGACAGACAACTGGCTCAAATGTGAACTAGACAGACACCTGAGTCAAATATGAACTAGACAGACAACTGACTCAAATGTGAACTAGACAGACAACTGGCTCAAATGTGAACTAGATAGACAACTGTACTTTTTTTAGTCTATTTGTCCTTGGCTCTAAGTTGACCAGACATAAGATTAGCCATTGGTTGGCCATATTAATTTAACATTCTTGACATTTGTCTGTTAAATAAAAAAAAAGTTCAGATGTCATTTTTTTTAAAGATGTGTTAACTTACATAAAACACTCTGGTAATGTTTTTCTGAACTATGGAGAAACGTGATCTATTTCAAGTCAAATGTTCGGATGTAACACACACACAGAGACACATACACAGACACAGACATTCACAGAATTATATATGGTGTTGGTCAGTGCAGAAGTTTGAAGTATAGTTTTATTTTTATTATCAGAAAATATAACTTTCCCCTGTATGAGACCTGAGCATATAGAATATGTCTTGGTTATCTTGTGAAGAAATTCAAACACATTTAAGATTATTGTTAAAAATAAAAAAAATAAAAAAACCCAAATTGTGGTCGGCGAAGAGTTTGATGAGGGTACTCGATGAAACGGGCTGAAAACACCGGGGTAAACTTTCATGGCTACAGCGAAAACAACGAAATGACAGTACAGACAAAAGCCACTTTTGAGAGCATTTTCGAAAAAAATTGCTCTATTGTCCCCGTTTTGTCTGTCTGTCTGTCAGTCATCAACTAGATCTCAACAACCATAAGTCCCATGACTAGACCCATGATGTATATATCATTTTGTAGGTCTTGGCCTGCCAAGAAATGACTTTTTTCCATTTCGCGATCTGACCTCTCAGGGCCGTAAAAGGGGCCTTAGTACCGTTTTTTACTATATAAGCTATATTAATAAAGGAGCGCTATATCTCAGCAACTATAAGTCTTAGACCCATGATGTATATATCATTTTGTAGGTCTTGGCCTGCCATGTGTACATCAAAAGTTCATTTCGCGATAGGACCTCTGAGGGCCGGGCTTCAGGGCTCATAAGGGGCTTATATATTATATATACACCTTGTACGTTCAATAGCCCGTTCATTTGGTGCGAAATACTGCAGCACGTAGTTTCACCAAGATTTATTTAGAAACTCATCAAATGAAATAGTAAGCTTGTGTTCTGAGTTTAATTGAAAGTATCAGAGCTATGCAACAATTGACGGAGTTTTCGGACGATTAAATGACTATAATTTCGAATGTTTTCAATTATGAGTCCTATTTCAGTAACCACAAACCACTTGTAGATAGATTTAAGAGAAAATAATTTTTTTTCAAATATAAAGAAACGTCTTTATAAATTTTTTTTACAGATATATGCATTACACAATTGAATTTATAAACATTTCCAAAATTTACAAATATTTACTGAAAGATAGCATACGTACTGATACATAACATGAAAATGCGCTAACACGTCCTGTGTCCAGAATGGAACAGGCTTAATTGCTTGTTTTTTTAAACATGGAGGAACTACGGGAGATATAGCGGGACTTTTTACCGTTGCTCTTCTCCCGAGATTCAACCAAGGACCCTCAGGCAGACAGTGGAGGTGGTTTAAACACACGACCATCCTTCCCCCCTTTGCTGCTGTCGCTCAGTTGCCCTGTCCATGTAGAATGACACCAGGTGGCCGGATGGTCGAGCGGTGTAGAGCACTTGACTATCGACCTGAGAGTCCTTGGTTCGATCCTTGGTGAGAATAGATACCTTGCATTAGTAAGGGATGGGCGTTGTGCTAACAACACAACCCCTTCAAAGCTCCGAGGTTCCAGAAGTAGGTGAACTCTACACGGTGCCGAACCTAAGGATTTAAGGGACCGAGGGAGGGGGGCTTGGCGTGTTTGATGGGGCCCCTGCATTTTGATATTCGACATCATGACATTAGATAATGTACTTAATATTTAATGTAAAAAATGATTTGGAGGCCCCCTCAAGCTGGGGCCCTTGGGACTTTCAAATTTGGACCCCCCTCTCCTAGTTGCGCCTCTGATTCTACACCTAACTTGCCCCAGATGATCTTTGCTTTTACACGTGATACTGTGTTGGTAACAAGAGAGTCCAGCCAACAGTAAATTTATCACTTTGCATTAAACTGTATCAACTATTGATGCTGTTGCAATATTGATCGATCAACTCATATTGTTCAGTGACCGCTCAGAAGCTAAACTACAGATAATATTATTTAAACGAGACGTGTCAATCGATACATTAGAAAGCTTTGTGTATTTGAATAATCAACATATAGATATTAAGATAGAAAAAAAAACACAAGAAGAAAGACTGGAATAAATCAATAAATAGTGGAAGTTAATGCATCCCAACGGATCAAGTGTGTGTTGTTGTTAATGTTGTTTTTTTTACTGCTAAACTAGATTCAGTTGGGAAATAGTTTTTGGATACATTTGAATACATATTGTGGGACGGATGGCCGAGTGGTGTAGATACTCGAGAGTGCAGGGTTCGATCCTCGGAGAGAACCATGGAATCTTTTCAAGGAAAAATTTGGTGAAAAGTCGTTCCATAAGTCCACCCAGCTTTGAATGGGTGCCTGACTTAAGTTGGGGATGTAAATGTGACTGGGCGTTGTGCTAACTACACAATCCCTGCACATGCCGAGGTTATAGAATTACAGATGATTTCTACACTTCATCTGCCCCAATGGCCCTTTAGGGCTCAGGGAACTAAAAAAAAAGTTTTGAATCAGTTGTCTGATTGTTTTTGAGACATTCAATTCATATTACGCAATTTTAATTTTGTAATTTAATGCTCTAATTTAGACATGGGGAAAAGTACGGCCATCGGGTCAGGTACGGTTGGCGTTCTGTTCCTTATCTCTAATTTAAACACTCCTTCTGTCAGCGCTTGGTCCGGCCCTTAAGAGAAATTTAAGAACCCGTGTGGCCCCCCCGGTTATATGAGGATGCCCACCTTTTGATCTAGCTACACACATGAGCTTAGATATTTCTGAATCGATTATTTAAAGTCTCGATATTTCTGAAGAATGAAAAAGAAATGTAGCATTGTTTACATTTTGTACCGCGCGCATCACTTTAATAGTGTCATCGCAATTGGCTACTCTGGACTGAAGAAAATATGAATTTAATAAAAGATATGTAAACAAATTTAAATAAAAAATGTTTTCATTAAAAATTAAAAAAAAAAATGATTTAGACATTACATATTTATGTTTACATAAATTTTAATAACTTTAAAAAGAAAAGCGTGTGCGTCTGTTTCGATTTGAAGCTTTTATTTATTTATTTATCCATTTGCCAATGAATGTTATTAAGTAAAGTTTTCAGAGGGAGATTTAACACCCCCCCCCCCCAATCACCCTATAAATTTCTCAGTCCACGGAAGGTTGTAAATTGACGATGGACCACACGACTTATGGTGGGCGCATTTAGCCGACAGGCCACACTGGTTGAAGGTTTGGATAGGTAGATAGTCCTCTTTTAGGGGGCTTGGTAAATGGGTCTCTTAAGAGAGATACTGAGTGGATAGGGTAGATTAAAAAAATAGATGGACAAATCTATGGTGAAACCCACACAGACTGAAGATAGACAGGTAGATAGGCAGACGGACAAGCAGAAATAGATAGATAGATAGATAGATAGATAGATAGATAGAAAGACAGACAGATAGATAGATAGATAGATAGATAGATAGATAGATAGACAGACAGACAGACAGACAGACAGACAGACAGACAGACAGACAGACAGACAGACAGACAGATAGATAGATAGATAGATAGATAGATAGATAGATAGATAGATAGATAGATAGATAGATAGATAGATAGATAGATAGATAGATAAGCATATGGGCAAGCAGATATAGATAAATAGATATACAGACAGACTAGCAGTCAGACATACAGATAGTCAACAACAAAAAAAAAAATAAAACGTTTGTGTTGCATACAACATTCACAAGACAACAATGTTGGAGTTTTCTCTTCTTGGGTTTCTTATTTTCAGATAGCTCACCTCCTCTACGTACCCCCTTCCCCCACCACCACCACCTCCCCCAAGGCTAATTAGTATCCCCCCCACCCTTTTTTTTTATTTTTCGTTATTCTTCTCTCCCCTTGGCTAGTCGTCTAGAGTTGCCCGCCCCTTGCCCTTGCTCGTGTCAGTGGCGGGAGATTGGTTGTTTCGTTCATTCTGTATGACGGCAAGAGGGATGTCTGGACAGCACTAAACTATATACTTGCTTGTCTCCCTTTCTATCTTACACCCCCCCTCCTTCCTTCCTTCCCCCCACTCCCTATTCTTTCTTTCATTTCTTCTCTCTTATAAAATGAGGGAGTTATTTCCTCCTTTCCTTATCTGTCTCCCCCTCTCTCCGACCACCCCCCCCTCCGGCCCCCATCCGCCACTCTTTCCCACCCACTAGTGCAACACATTTCTTTCGTTATGCAGACTTCTAATTCAGGTTTTGGCGTATTTTCTCCTAATTCCCTTTCTATCTATCAGTGGAATCAAGTACAATCACTCGTGTTGTTTTCTTCATTTCATATTTTTTTCCAGACTCATTTGTTAACGCCCCTGACAAGAATATCATTATGTTCCTTCCCGCCTTCAGGAGAAAAAGTCTTCGGAGTATGTCTGCCTATCTATCTATCTATCTATCTATCTATCTATCTATCTATCTATCTATCTATCTATCTATCTATCTATCTATCTATCTATCTATCTATCTATCTATCTATCTATCTATCTATCTATCTATCTATCTATCTATCTATCTATCTATCTATCTATCTATCTATCTGTATATCTATCTATTCGTATATCTGTCTGTTTATCAATACATAATCATATATTTGCCCATTTAATTTAATCTTCTACGCATTTATCTATGTCTATGTTTCTATCATTTAATATATTAATATTTCCGCCGTCTATCTATCTATGTCTTTTATCCGTATATCTAACAGTCTATTTATCAATCAATCTATCTTTCTATGTACCTGTTTTTCTAACAATCAATCAATCGGCCAGTCAATCCATCTTCATTATGCCAGCAAAGGTAATATAGCTAGGCAAATACTTAGTAAGAAGGCCAGTAGTTGGCTTGAAGGAGGAGATGTGGTAAGGGAGACGACTGGGTACATTGACACGTACCACATGAGATCGACGATTATATTGGCCCCCATATGGGCCCTTAGGTGTATCCCGGGGGGGGAGTAGGGACCCAAATTCTTAAGTCCCCTGGCATCAGCTTGAGCGGGGCCCCAAGTTTATTTTTACATTAAATATTACATACATTTATCTCATGCCATGATGTCAAATGTCAAAATGCAGCCCCCCCTCTCAAAGAGGCCAAGACCCCGGGGCCACCAAATCCCTAAGTAGGCACAGTATGGGCCCCTCTTACTAATCGAACGTTTACATGTCATTCTCAAGTGTGTAAGCCATATGATCCAAACTGCCACTAAATTAAACATGGACAGGGGTAGGTAATTATATGGACGAGACAAATAAACAAATCCTGCTGATATGAGAGTTTGAAATATTACTATCTTTGTTCTGTACATAATTTCATAATTGTTTTGGGTTACACGCACACACACACACACACACACACACAAATTACCAATGAGATAGTCACGCCGCTACCTGTACGGCGTTGTGGGTTCGGTCCGTGGGGGTCTCTAAACGATTTTTCAGAGTCGTCGAGAGCGAACACATGTTTTCATTTCACACACCACTAATTGCCATTAGGCCCCTCTCTTGAAGGTACGCTCAACGAGGTACTCCCTAGCAGTGGCGTGACTATGGGTGGGGGGGGGGTTGCGGGGGGGGGAATGCGGGCCGCTACGGGTGAGTGACACCATTTTTAGGGGTGACACCAAAATTAACTGTTCTAATTTTCACAGCAGAAAAAAAATCGGTATAGTCGGTTCTTATAACAGATCATAGTTAAAAACATTAGCAGTACCACAGTGTGTCACCATACAGATCAGTAGCACAGGGTTCCACCATGCAGAGCAGTGCCGAACCTAGGAATTTTGGGGCCCGGGGGGCTTGACCTCTTTAGGGGCCCCTGCATTTTGAAATTCGACACCATGACATGAGATAATGTACTAAATATTTAATGTAAAAAAATAATTTTGGGGACCCCTCCCTCAAGTTTGGGCCCAGGGTGACTTTCAAATTTGGACCCTCCCTCCCCTCACCCTAGGTACGCCTCTGACACAGAGCAGTAGCATAGGGTGCCACCACGCAGAGCGTCTGGAACTTAGGTAAATGAATACACATCAAAGCTGCTCGGATCAATTTAGAGTTTTATTTTGCAAACGTTCTAAAAAAAAATGACGCTTGTAGTCACGTGGTCTCATGATATTGGAGACGTAGTTTACTAACACAGTTTAATGAAATTAATATATATATATATATATATATATATATATATATATATATTTCTGAAATACAGTCAGTAATACTTTCGTTTTTATCGCTTAAGTATTTAAAGTAAATTCTCTAAGGTCTAGTGAGGAAAATTCGAAATATGTACTATCTCTCATGGTGGAAGTCTTGAGAGAGGGGGGGGGTGTCACCCTGTTTTTTCCTCACCGGGGGACATAAACCATAGAGACTGCTCAGTCTATTGGTCAATGTTGCTAAGAATGGATTCGGTCTAGATGAGACGGCGCAGTCTATTGGTCAATGTTGCTAAGAATGAAATCAGTCTAGATGAGACGGCTCAGTCTGTTGGTCAATTTGCTAAGAATACATTCAGTCTAGATGAGACGGCGCAGTCTAGTATCGTTTTATTGGAGAGTCCATTGTTTGCTTGGGGTATGTCCTTTAATGTGTTAAGATAAGGGATAGAAAGCTGTGAATTAGCAGGTGAAGTTAGCTGGGCATGGATCCTTGTGTTCGTGCGTATAACTGGACATGTAAGGGTGGAGCCATGTAACACTGACCTGGTGACCTCGAAGTAGGGTGGCGTTGACATGGAGGGGGGAGGGTCTGTGAAGAACCCTTTGAGTAAAAGATCATTATCTTTTAGATTCCATAAGCCACTCGTGGAGAAGTATTTGTTTGGCCCTTCTATCTCCCTTCCCCTAAAACATAGACGATGGTGCAATGGCCACGGAGGAAACTTTCAGCACGTCCGGAAGAAATCAATCTTCTCACAGGAGATCGAACCCATGACTCTCAGGTATTGATAGTCTTCCGATTTTTACTTCGCCACTAAATTTACGATGGGTGAGAGGAAGCTAAGAGTAGAGCGCCCCCTCCCCACCCACCCCCACCCACCCCAGAAAACACCCGTAACCTGTTAGTTAACGATACTTCTGTATGGAAAGTTAAAGCTTTCTGGTGAGTACTTTTATTTTTTTAATGTTTTTTTTTTTTTTTGGTTAGAATTCATCGGTCGGAAACTCTTCAACGGCGAACTAGAGGATTGTGTGACCAGCACAATGTCCAGCTACATAGACTTTTAAGCCAACCAATCTCAGGTACCCAAATTTTTTAAAGACATGTATAGATCTTTAATTAGACCTGGAAGGATCTGAACCCGGGAAGCTCAGGCCGTTTCATGGGCGCACGACATGACTCAGCCACAGGTCCCCCCCCAACCCACTTTAATATCCAATAAAGAAAATCACGTGACTCACCCAGCATGCATGTCATATTTTACTAACTGTATTCATCGTTTTTTGTCAGACATGTTTCCCATAATGTCCATTACACCCCGTCCAGTCCCCCACTCCAACACATATACCCGCTCTCTTTCTCTGCAGTTGTTGAACTGACATGTTGTGGAATATCAAGGGGACAAAGTGCAATCTACAGCATTGCCTGCAAGACTCACACATTTTATTCTAAATGACTTCCATATCGTCATATCTTTACTTGTCGTTTTTATACCAATTATCTTCTCTCTCTTTCTCTCTCTCTCTCTCTCTCTCTCTCTCTATCTATCTCTCTCTCTCTCTCTCTCTCTCTATCTCTCTCTATCTCTCTCTCTCTCTTTTTTTCTCTTCTTTCTCTTCCACAACTCCCTTAATTTTAATCTCAACCCCATCTTTGTTTATAAAAAAAATTATCTCTCAGGTTCCAGAACTCAAGAAATGTCGTATTACAGTTATACCACTTTACTTGAAGGGGGTAGAGATAACCCGTTATGTCAAACTGAAACCTTTGGCAGGCTGAGTTACACCACCACCCCCTTGCCCGGATGTAAATATAGCCCAGTTCAGTGGAGGGAAATAAAAACAACTTAAGATCTCGCCTGACAATATGTCAGCAATAAAATATAATCCCCTGCAGTCTGTCTGCACATAAACTGGTGAAAACTTCCAGGCATTGACCACACACATGTGTAGACTACGTCACTGAAACACTTCCAGGTATTGACCACACAGGTGTGTAAACTACGTCACAGAAAACTTCCAGGTATTGACCACATGATGTGTTGACTACGTCACAGAAAGCTTCCAGGCATTGACCACACAGGTGTGTAGATTACGTCACAGAAAACTTCCAGGCATTGACCGCACATAAATATGTAGACTACGTCACAAAAAACTTCCAGGCATTGACCACACACATGTGTAGACTACGTCACAGAAAACTTCCAGGCAATGAATGACCACACACACATGTGTAGACTACGTCACAGAAAACTTCCAGGTATTGACCACACAAATGTAGACTACGTCACAGAAAACTTCCAGGCAATGAATGACCACACACAAATGTAGACTACGTCACAGAAAACTTCCAGGCAATGAATGACCACACACACACATGTGTAGACTACGTCACAGAAAACTTCCAGGTATTGACCACATGATGTGTTGACTACGTCACAGAAAGCTTCCAGGCAATGAATGACCACACACAAATGTGTAGACTACGTCACAGAAAACTTCCAGGTATTGACCGCACATAAATATGTAGACTACGTCACAAAAAACTTCCAGGCATTGACCACACACATGTGTAGACTACGTCACATAAAACTTCCAGGCAATGAATGACCACACACACACATGTGTAGACTACGTCACAGAAAACTTCCAGGTATTGACCACACAAATGTAGACTACGTCACAGAAAACTTCCAGGCAATGAATGACCACACACAAATGTAGACTACGTCACAGAAAACTTCCAGGCAATGAATGACCACACACACACATGTGTAGACTACGTCACAGAAAACTTCCAGGTATTGACCACACAAATGTAGACTACGTCACAGAAAGCTTCCAGGCAACGAATGACCACACACAAATGTGTAGACTACGTCACATAAAACTTCCAGGCAATGAATGACCACACACACATGTGTAGACTACGTCACAGAAAACTTCCAGGTATTGACCACACAAATGTAGACTACGTCACAGAAAACTTCCAGGCAATGAATGACCACACACAAATGTGTAGACTACGTCACAGAAAACTTCCAGGCAATGAATGACCACACACAAACGTGTAGACTACGTCACAGAAAACTTCCAGGCAATGAATGACCACACACAAATGTGTAGACTACGTCACAGAAAACTTCCAGGCAATGAATGACCACACACAAACGTGTAGACTACGTCACAGAAAACTTGCACTCAACGACCACCAAGTGCACACACACACACACACACAGACTTTACTAAGTCACTGGATCACAAACGAGGAACAATTAGTTTGACAGTCCAGCGCTCTTACACCACACAACCATAGGTGGGTCATCGTATGAGTACATTACATTAAAAAGCAATTATTGATTTTCCTTAGAAAGTCGCAGTGGTGAAAATACAACAGTAAACTGCAACATTGGTCCAAAAGTCACAAACAAGATCAATTGCTCACCAGACCAGAACGAAATGAAAAATCGGAAGATAGGATATCACTCAAGGAGAACGAAAAAACACTCAAACTCACACACAAACTCACACGCACACACTCACTCTCACGCTCACACTTTCAAACATAAAGGAGAATTAGAAAGAAAAACAAACCATTAAAAAAAAATAACATGAAATAAAAGTAAAATTGTGTAAAAAAAAAGACGTAATTAAATGAATTAAATTAGATCTCAATAAATTGTTTACAGATATGTCTTTATTACATTATTTCTGACCACAATGGCCAGCCGTACTCACCGATCAATGCTAAATTAATTAGCAATAAAATAAATGCATGTCGTTTCTTTGGCCAGGCTGGGCTATCATATAACATATACTGCTACAGCTTTTGACACCATTGTCTTGTTTTTATTGTTTGTTTATTATCATTCAGTGTGATTGGTGATGATGGCCGTTAGAAGTTTAGGGCTTTTTGGAAATTAAAAGTAGTTACATTCACTCACCAGGGCCGTTTTTTTACATTATTGGGTGTCAAGGAATTAAAGTTGAATTAAATATACATTGTTTGATTTGGTTTGTGCATGTGTGTTAATCACACTTTTTTAAGTGACTCTAGAGAGTATGAATTTTTATGTTGTTATGTGACGTAGTTACTTCTAGTTAGACGTCATTTGTGACTGGCTTAGATACAAGCCTTGGAGATAGAGGCAGTTACTCTTTTGATCTCAGACTAGCAAGTCGTGTTTTACTTGACTTTGAAGATGTGCCTTTATCATTTAACATGTTTGCTACTTTAATGTCTTTGTTCAATAAATGTGCCAATGAATCAGCCGTGCAGCCTTGAGACTCTTATTTATGAAGTGTTTGTGAACATTTGTGTCAAACATACCAGACTTCACCACGCTACCGTACGCCTACAAGTTTATGCTATTTATCTACATCAAAGTATAACATCAAACAAACATCACAACCTTCACATTGGGTAACCTAGGCTACCGTACAGTAAAGGGCCCTATGTGTAAAGCTACATTTGGAGGTACTAGTAAAGGTATAGAACCTAAGACAAGATACGTTTGAGGGACATATGCAGAACTACTTGATTTATGGGCCATTAGATAAACGCAGTTAAGGCTGCCGTATGCAGATATTGGGCAACGTATTATCTTTAAAAACAAGGGCGACCTTAAATGCTAAACCATTTTTAATCCTGGGACCCTGACATGTGCCCTGGTTGCCGTTCCTTGCGGCTTGCAAAAAGAAAACCAACCGATGGAGGCCCCTTTACTGAGAGGGCCCAAAAGTAGCCACCTGGTTTGCCTATGTTTAAGAAGGGCTCAGTTACACACATCAAGTAAACACAATTACTATCATCTCCATCCCTCTTTCTCCATCTCTCTCTCTCTCTCTCTCTCTTTCTCTCTCTATCTATTTATCTCTCATTATTTAAACTGAGATGATGAGAAAAAGTTACCGCCCCTCTGACAACGGTAATTCAGTGTGCCTACCGTAAATGACCCTGTTGCCTCATTAATGTTGCCCTGCTGTGTTAACGTGCCTACCGTAAATGACCCTGTTGCCTCATTAATGTTGCCCCGCTGTGTTAACGTGTCAATCTACTTTGTCGCAGTCTTTTCAGTGGCTTAAGGGAGGTAATTATGAAGCTGTAACTCATGAATGTAATTAATTCCCTCCCAACGGTCCGAATCTTCGAAGATTATAAAACCAAATGGGCCCTTTAAATCCCCGTGACCTCCACCACAGCCACCCTGCCCACAGCAGGGGCGGGTGCTGTCACCAGTTTTGTGTCCATTATCTTTTCCGTTGTAGTGCAAGACAAACGAGCGGCGGAGTCCCTTAACAAACCATTCCTTGTTTTTTTATTTTTTTCCCCCGCTCAACATATGACGCAATAATTTGACTGGTGCAGAGAGAAGTGAAAACTTTTGGTGAAGGGAAGAGGGGGGGGGAGGGGGTGTTGAGAGTGAAGGTGAGGCGTAGGCTAGGGAGTCGAAAACGCACTCGGGGTTGGAGGGGGGGCGTGTGAACAGCAGTGGTGGGCGACAGTTGCAAATATATACGTGTCGAGAGTATTTGTCTTCTTGACTTTCTCATCATTGAATGACCTCCATCACTGAAATGTTTATTCACAATAACCGAACACACGCGCGCTCGTCATGTGTGTCTCTCTTCCCCCCCCCACACACCTCCCCTTCCACCCAAATCCCCTTTCAACACATTTAGGGAGAGAGAGAGAGAGAGAGAGAGAGAGAGAGGCGAGGGTTTTAAAAAAAAATTGACAGACGCCTCATAAATCAAAACCTTTTAGCGCCGTGTGCCTGTCCCCTCGGAAGTTATTTTACACTCGTAAATCATAGCATAAATAAAAGAAAAGAAAAATCAACCGCGGACCAGAAAAAAAAAAAAGAACAACTAAGTTTCCGTCAAAGAGTTTGGCGGGGGTGGGGGTAGAGGGGTAGTGGTGAACAATCCAGTAAAATGGAACTGGAGCATCTTTTCCCCCCCATCCGCTAGGCTTAAACTTGCAGGGTGATGAAGAGAGGGGGATGTCTCTCATGTAGACTTATTGGACGCCAACAATGCTAGGATAATGGCTGCAACGAAGCAAGAAAAAGGATTGGGTGGGGGGGGGGGGGGGGAAGAGTAAAAAAGAGGGAGAAGATCGTATCAGATCTTTATCGTCAGGGGAGTTAAGCGATGACTCGAGCCCAGACTGTATGTTTGACTCGGATGTCCTCTCTCTCTCTCTCTCTCTCTCTCTCTCTCTCTTTTCTCTTCTTCTCTCTCCCCCCCTTCCCGGGCTTCCTGGCACCGTACGTACTAACCGGTTAAACGGTGATATACCTTAATACATGTGTGTGTGTGTGAGAGAGAGAGAGAGAGAGAGAGAGAGAGAGAGAGAGAGAGAGAGAGAGAGAGAGAGAGAAAGGGGTTGAAAAGAAGATATAGAGAAAAAAGAGGAGATATGATAAGAAGAATAGGGCGTGGAAGCAGTTAGAGTATGAGTGAGAGAGAGAGATAGAGAGACAGAGAGAGCGAGAAGAAATTGAGTAAAGAGGAATGGAAAAGAAGAACCTTTACTGAGAAAAGTGGTGCCAGATTGTGCTACTAATCGCAAATTCGAAGTATTTTTTTTTTTATAGGATATGCTTTAGGAAGAAAGGTAAAGGGAAATAATTATTTATTTACCTACTTATAAACTGGATTTTGATGGTCCGAAAAATAAATGTGTTACTCTGGTTACCTAGACAACCACCTCACTCTCGCGCCCTCCCCCCTCCTACTCCGCCCTTTCACATAGCCATGGAAGTCTCTGCCTAGCCCCCCCCCCCCGTAAAAAAAATACATAAACAAATTGTTCTGCATTAAACGATAAGTCATCACATAACCATCAAGACGAAAATTCTACACTTGTTCTGAATTCATTTTGTTTTGTTGATGTATGCAGCTATGGCAACGGCGCTACTACTACAAGCCAGTGAGAGAAAATATAACTAACATATATATTGGTGGAATTACGTTTTTCTTACGGACGAAAAAATAAACAAAATTCTCTACTCTGAAATATGTAATAAGTGAATGTGAGTGTGTTTACGGTGGACTTAAGTGGACACTGGACAGTCAAATTGAAGGACTTGGCATTGGTAATGGTATTTTGATTTGCACGAATACTTGTGGGCTGTGGATGCCTGATGCCCGCCCAGCTGTGGATGCCTGATGCCCAGCTGTGGATGCCTGATGCCCAGCTGAGGATGCCTGATGCCCAGCTGTGGATGCCTGATGCCCAGCTGTGGATGCCTGTTGCCCAGCTGTGGATGCCTGTTGCCCAGCTGTGGATGCCTGATGCCCAGGATCACATAGATCAGCCAATCAAATTTGTGTATGGTTCTGTATGCTATAAAAGCTGAAGAGGCATACTTTAAAGACAGACACAGTTCGACGTCAGGTGTGAACAACACTTAAGTGCTCACCGTGTGTGTGTGTAATATATATATATATATATATATATATATATATATATATATATATACATACATGAAAATTAACTCACACTATATAAAAGAGTAATTGATATAAGAACTCTAAACTGCTTAACAGCTACCACCTGTAGCCTGTATTTGTGACAGACATATGACTGTATATATGTATAGTTTTAAATTTTATATATGAGAGGGAGCCATGAGAGGGAGCCATGTTTGGAGATTATTTTTTCTACTTGCTGTTTTTAACACACACACACATAAACTAGAATTTTTGACCCTGCTTATTGTCCACACCCAAAATACTAGAGTGGGGAACGTTGAAATGATCCCTCCCTCCCTCCCCCCACATGTACAACTACGTATTTAAGAAGGAACACACATTATCTGTTAAGTGTCAGCATTATTCTTAGAACCTGTATTGATCTCAATCAACAAAACGCCTTCTCAATGCTACTCATAAAAAAACATGAAAAATCCATATGAAAATAAACAGCAGTCTAGAACATAATGGTCGGACGATAAAGACAATAGAAATTATGTCGATGCATTGTGATCCAAAAAAAAAACAACGGAAATACTAATGTAATAATAAACAGAAAGAACACAAATCTTGTACAAGTTCAATAAATCTCCAGAATTGTGACACGTGACCCAGCTTGCCATATATATATATATATATATATATATATATATATATATATATAAAGAAAATATATTCTATTAATATGTATCTAAATGTCATGGTACATTGTTACAGGGTGAAACAATGGGATGACCTTTGACCCCCTCCTGCAGGCGTCTAACATAAAATGTCTGCTATTATCTCCATTGTGTCAATGTATTTCGATAATCTAAATTTGTTCTAAATATAGATTTTCCCCTTAGACGTCTATGTCAGAAGGAAGTATATTTCCTAAACCTTTAAAGCAAGTAATGGAACACAATTATTATTATTTTTTTTTTTTAAGTGCCCTCATCGCATTTGTGTCACAACTGTGTGTAGAGCACATGACTATCTATCGAAATATATGGGTTCGAATCCAGGTGAGAGCACCCAGGGTCAAGGCGACATCTCTTATTTTTTCCGTCAAAGAGTTGGTGGGGGTGGGGGTGGGTCAGCGATCCAGTTAAATGGAACCGGAGCATCTTCCCCCCCCCCCCCCCATCCACAAGGCGTAAACGGGCAGGGTGATGGAGAGAGGCTAGAGGGGGGGGGGGGAATGTCTTTCATGTAGACTTATTGGAGGCCAATGCTATAATAATGACTGCAACCAAGCAAGAAAATGGATGGGGGAGGGGGTGTGTGCGGCGGGGTGTGCCACCAATGGCATGTTTTTTTTTTTGTAGTGCACTTCTTTCTTCCCCACCATAGTCGATAGTGCAATGGACCATGGAGGCACCACAGGAGATATACATAGGTAAGCGGACACGACTCGAGTTGAATCGGTCTACAACATGCATATCCAGCAACTTAATCTATTGACGAAGATGTGGCTCATAGTTTTAATAAAACTGAGAATTAGGTACTTATGGAGTGTGGCTCATAGTTTTAATAACACTCAGAAGTAGGTACTTATGGAGTGTGGCTCATAGTTTTAATAACACCCAGAAGTAGGTACTTATGGAGTGTGGCTCATATTTTAATAACACTCAGAAGTAGGTACTTATGGAGTGTGGCTCATAGTTTTAATAAAACTCTGAATTAGGTACTTATGGAGTGTGGCTCATAATTTTAATAACACTCAGAAGTAGGTACTTATGGAGTGTGGCTCATAGTTTTAATAAAACTCAGAAGTAGGTACTTATGGAGTGTGGCTCATAGTTTTAATAACACTCAGAAGTAGGTACTTATGGAGTGTGGCTCATAGTTTTAATAAAACTCAGAAGTAGGTACTTATGGAGTGTGGCTCATAGTTTTAATTCAAACTCAGAATTTGGCTCTTTGTTTTCAAGAGTTCGAAATCCTACAGAACCCATTCTCGGCCATCTAAAACTGAGACCACATTTTTCAGCAACTATTATAAATGACATATGTTGGTAAAATTGCTTAACACGAGAATAAGCAAAAAACTGATAAAACTATTTTTAGTTAAGCTGCAGTAAAAACTTGGGTTAATTTCCTAATAAATGTCCAAAAAAGGAGAGATGATAAAAAAAGAGACATGCAGTAACCATAGTTATCTGCTCTTGTCAACCTGCCCTGTTCATGCACCCTCCCATTTCTCTAAGTTTTTCTTTTTAATGTGAGTTTTGTATGTGTGTGTGTATGTGTGAGTGTGTGGCCTAATCTATATGACCTATTACATCACAATATTAGAACCTTTAAACCAATACACTTTTCATTATTTATTTCTTTATTTAAACTTATTGATATCTTTACAATAGCACTTTCGGTTCACGCATGTTAATCAAATCTTCTAATTATATCAAGACTACAAAACAGTGCAGAGGCCAAACAAATAAATAAATAGAAAAATAGGGAAGTCAGGGGAGATCATTCTATTATTTTTATTTTTTGTTAAAGAACCGGCAAGTCTGAGAGATGTGTATGGATGCCACAAACCGTAGCTTAGGGCCTTTTCTATCAAGTCTGACTTTAATGTTGACACTTTTTCCATGAAACAGCCAGCATTCATGGCTGAGGTAGTCTGGGAAATTGACATGTATGCGTCTCGAGTGTGTGTGTGTGTGCGTGCGTGCGCGTGTGTGTGTGTGAATGTGTGCGTGAACAATATAGCTTGCTGCTGGGTGCAGCGTTTTGTGGCCAGACTCGGGGAGTGAGTTATTTCTTTGTGCAGCGCAGACGTGTTTTACTGGAGTGAAATTTTTTTCAGAGTGAATGTATGTACGTTTGCATGGGGGTCAGCTTCATATGTTTGTATGTACGTTTGTATGGGGGGGTCAGCTTTTAGGGTTGATATGTACGTTTGTATGGGGGTCAGGTTCTCAGCTTCTAGGGTTGATATGTACGTTTGTATGGGGGTTAGGTACTCAGGTTCTAGGGTTGATATGTACGTTTGTATGGGGGTTAGGTACTCAGGTTCTAGGGTTGATATGTACGTTTGTATGGGGGTCAGGTACTCAGGTTCTAGGGTTGATATGTACGTTTGTATGGGGGTCAGGTACTCAGGTTCTAGGGCTGATATGTACGTTTGTATGGGGGTTAGGTACTCAGGTTCTAGGGGTTGATATGTACGTTTGTATGGGGGTCAGGTACTCAGGTTCTAGGGTTGATATGTACGTTTGTCTGGGGGTCAGCTTGTAGTGTAATTATGTAAGTTTGTATGGGTTTGTATGTGGTCAGCTTCAAGTGTTACTAAGAACGTACGCAAGTTGGTGTGTATATAGAGTATGTATGTGTGCATGTATGTATATATTTATATGTGCATGCGTGTGTGTTTGTCAATGTGTGTGTGTGTATACGTTGTGTATGTAAGTATTTTTGTATCTTTGTATAATACAACGCATCAACTTACGTATATATTTATGCATTTGTCTTTAAGCAGTTGTGTGTTTCAGTGTATATGTTGACATACCAGGGTGTAATGTATGTGCCTATGCATTATCTGTATGCAACATTCGTATGAAGACGTGTGCATGTATGTAGTTTCAACATAAGAAAGAAAGGCTTGTCGTCAGATTTCATATCGAAACTTAAGGATGAAATTCCCATTCTCCATCGTCTTTTCTTGTAGCTTTCTACAGCCTCACCAATGGGCAGGCATCTACGGCAGCAGTACGTGGAGGGAGGGAGGGGGAAGGGGGAAAGAGATTCACTGGGACCTTCCCCCCCACCCCCCACATGCCGAAGTTTATGAAGCTAGACCTCAATCTATGCACTTGTCTAGTTTTCGCTTTGGTGGTGTGTGTGTGTGTGTGTGTGGGTGGGGGTGGGGAGGGTAAATGGGACTAATGCGCCAAACACTCTCCCTCACCCCCCACACCGCGATTATCGGAGTGTATGTTGTTCGCTGCGATATGAAATTGGTTTGTCTCCTAGATATATATAAAAAAAAAAAATAAACTATTATATCCAACATAAGGGACAAGTCTACCACTCCCCACCCCCCTCACACACCTACTACTCCCCCCACACACACACCCACACCCAAATAAGGCCGCCCTTAGTGCAAGAAAGGGACCATTTAGTTTAAAAGAGTAATGTCACAATGTGCCTCGTGCCATTATTGATGCCAACTGTCTGCTCTGTAATGTCATATGTCAGTAAGGAAAACCTAAGACAACTTCATGTTACCATTCTCCCTTAAAACGGTCTGGATTTTTTCAAGCACACTAAATCCCTCCCGTCTCTCTCGCCTCCCCCCACCCTACCCAGCCCATAATACAATTGTCTTGAGTTAAGCTGTGGATACATTTTAACAAGACAAAGAGAAATGTACGAGAACATTCATTAAACAAAAGGGGAGCCTACTTGTTTAAAAAAAAAATGTGAATATATTAATTATCGGACTTTTCTGGAAGGATAAATGCCAACTGCGAATATGTTTTTTTTTTTGCTTGTTTTTGAGGTACTTGGTACAATAGAAGTGAAACATGCTGCGTCGTTTGTTAGTGAAAGCAAATGAGCAGCAGTAGATCCAAGTCAGCCATTTTGCTCTACTTAGAGTATGTTATGAATATTGATGTAAGTTAATAAAAATTGTTTCTTTTAAAGAAGAAAAAAATGGAATATACTTATAAATCAATTGAAGTTTCTAGTGGGTTTTGCAGTACTAAATGCTTTTGAAATTAATTAGTATTCTGTGTACTATTTGACATTTAGTTGACCCAGGTGTTTTAACATAATTCACGATATTAATTCGAAAACCTGTCTAATAAGGAAAGCAATTTTTTTTGTTAATGTAAGTTATACGATACTTGCACAGTTTCTCTATCGACTTAAAATTAAATGGAGACATGCGGGATGTGTAAATCGATTCTCGTATTGGGAGCTCATTCTTTTCACTACTTAAATAAATGACTTATTTGGTCTTTTGACCAAGTCGTACCGTAAATCGTGTGTTTTTTTTATAATTATACATACGTTTTAAATTCCGTGATTTACTTTCGTTGTCTTACATATAACAGTACGACTGTTCCCTGAACTACAGGCCGAATTTTTTCCGAAACTTCATAGCTGCTTACGGCACAGCGGCAGTCAACATTTACCAGAACCTGGTGGGATGGGTCGGGTCGGCGGGGGGGCTATGAGAGTACCCTAAGAGAGAGAGAGAGAGAGAGAGAGAGAGAGAGAAAGAGAGAGAGAGAGAGAGAGAGAGAGAGAGAGAGAGAGAGAGAGAGAAGAGAAGGTGGCAGAGAGAAAGAATGAAAGACTGAATATTAAAAAATTCATGTCTGCTTCTTTTCCGGGTCTCTGGAGCCTAGACAGTCACATGGGATGACCTCACAGCACTGATAAAATAGACGATAAATTTGGTTAAGTACCTATGATTAAATTGCCAAAGTACCCAACTAGCTGCAAATTTATATCCACTTTCGACGTTTCTTTCTGCACTTCAGTGAATTCGGTGACATCATTACACTAACATCTTCTCTCCTCACCCTCTCACCTCTCACCCTCTCTCTCTGTCTGTCTGTCTGTCTGTCTCTCTCTCTCTCTCTCTCTCTCTCTCTTCTCTCTCTCTCTCTCTCTCTCTCTCTCTCTCTACCTATGTCTATCTCATCTGCTGTTTTAATTATTGAACCATTAAAATCCGGCCCTATTGTAAATTAAATAACACTGCGCATGCGCACGTTGACATTAAGGGAGGTCTCCGCGGTGCTGAATATTTCATTGGCTGACTTTGTGGAACGTGTGATAATCGTAATTAGTAGCTAACTGGACTGGAAAGAGTAGAAAACTATAAAATTTGAAAACATTTTTTTTCATTACCGGCTACAGAGGACACATAAAGTTGCCTGTTGGATTACTGGCTTCAGAGGACACATAAAGTTGCCTGTTGGATTACTGGCTTCAGAGGACAAATAAGGTTGCCTGTTGGACGTGATAAAATTACATAGGTTGTTTACGTCATTAAAATGAGTGAGGTACAGACGATTGTTGGCTCAGATGTTGAACAACAGTTGCTGTTTGTTGTGTTTTAATCTGTTCGCACAAACTGATAAAGGGAATATAACTCTTGAATTGTCTAGTGTGTTGTGATCTCACCTTTTCTCACGATAACAGGTTCCTTCGACAGAAAGCCCTGTCCGTTTACGTGGCATTAAAAAAACAATGTCAAACACAAGTTCGACGGGTTTAAGTATCTAAAGGTCTATCTTCAAGGACACCATGACCAATCTATCAAATCATTAATACTGACTTATCTTTACTTCAATTGTTCAAATACGAACTAAGGATTTCGGAGTGTGTGTGTAGGGGGAGGGGGAGGTGAAGTTAAGGATTAAGGGTCTGAGTCTGCTCTGGAAAATACAGACAGCTGAGGCAGACAGATGAATAAGATCAAGCGACAAGATAGGCATGATGACGGACAGAGACAAATGAAGTCTGCTAGACAAGACACATACGATTAAATAGATCGTTATCCAAAAACACAAAACAAAAACAACATAAGAGTGAAGGAAAAAAGAAACCTAGGCTAGAAAACAAAATACTCTTTGTACGCAATATGACACAATCAACATCTCTCTCACACACACATACATACATACATACTTATATACATACACAAACGCACAATTCCAATTAAGAGTTTCCCCAAGACCAGTGACTCCTAAAATGTGGGTTGTCTTGAAACGAGTCAACAAAGTTTCCATAACTATTTAATAACGTTAAATTATAATATATATATATAAAAGCGATTTGGGCTCTGCGTTAAATCGAAAGTAAAGAATTAATACAACAGTATTCCAGTTTAAAATACAATCATGAAAAAATCGGATCTTCCCGAAACCAAAAAATAACCTAGCCTACCGATCAAGCCTAAGGGGATATAACTCTATGCAAAGGTTTTTGCAGGATACAGCTAGTACTATTAAAATTCTGTTAGTTTCTAGCTTTTTTATTTTCGAACTTTACAGATGGGTGTTCGAAAATCAAAAAACATGTTTCGTGGTGAGTCTGCGAATCGCAAAAGTTTGAGATCGACTGCCCAACGACAAATTCATTATGTAACAATACTATGTTCACCATTACAGTTCCTAAAAACTAAACCTCTTTCACCTGTGAATATCCATGCACATTATAAGAATGAATAAAAGAAAAAAAAATTGTTAGCCCGAACGACACCTTACAAGTCAGCAGGTATGCAGGTAAATAATTACTCGGGTGATAAATGAATGCAACATCTTGGTTGCCACAATAATATGTAGTTATTTACTACGTACATGTATGCATTAAGGTTTTAAAGACAGCGCATGGCCCGTGAATCTTTTAATTCATTTCTCCAAGGCTCAGAGCCGTATCTAGCTATTGGGACGCCCTGGGAGAGTTACATTTTTAGCGCCCTCCTCCTCCTCCCAATCTGAAAAGTGCACACAAAAACATTAAACAGCGCCCCTGTCTTGTTCGGCGCCCTGCAGTACCCCTTCCTGCGCCACTGCCAAGACTGTAATGCGATGACAATTATAAACATGTTATCCCATACCAGACAATTCCTCTCTATCCACACAAACACCACTCACTCTTTTTTTCAAAAAACTAAAATTATTTTTTATGTCTGTATTATTTTCATTAACCCCCCCCCCACACACACACGCAATATTTTTACCACATCTGGAACCACTTTATTCCTGAATGCCCGCCCTCCACGACGCTATATGCGGGGCCCAGGCCAAGTGTCATTTGCCTGGCTTAAAGTTTTTAACTCGTCACAGCTGGGTAACAAAACCAAAATAATTAAATGTATTATCCAGATGTGATCGCTCTAGTCTCCTCCCCACTCCCCAATGGCCGACACTGCCATGGGCGTCGCTAGGAGTTTTTCCCCTCCTATTGCCCCCCTCCCTCCCCCCCCCATGAATACCCCTTGGACACTGCCAGAACAAAACTAAAATTGAAGTTTTCTTAATTGCAACATAAGATCAGTGCTGCGTAGTGTTTTTGGACAGTCCTTGTAATAAGATATTTCACTGAACTTTTGATTAATTCATTAAACTTAACAATTTATAAAGATTTAATTAGATATTAGATACGTACGTTTAATTTTATTGTGATTGATCTTCATAAACATTCCATGACCATAAAAGATATTTCCAGGTTTGGCTATTGTCGACATATTGTAAACTAAATTGTTCAAGAGTTGGTTATTGTCAACTTTTAGTTAACAAAATTGTTTACATGTACGCTATAAAATATAACAGGTCTATTTTCTGCTCTTTAGTAAATCAAAGAAATAAAATATTTCTAGCCCAACACATTCACTTGCCTATAATATTTCTAGCCCAATACATTCACTTGTCTATAATATTTCTAGCCCAACACATTCACTTGCTTATAATATTTCTAGCCCAACAAATTCACTTGCCTATAATTTTTCTAGCCCAACACATTCACTTGCCTATAATATTTCTAGCACAACACATTCACTTGCCTATAATATTTCTATCCCAACACATTCACTTGCCTATAATATTTCTAGCCCAACATATTTAATTGCTTTTAGCTGATACTGCTGTCTTTGTTGTTTTTGTGTACATTTGTTAAGCCTTTTACTATTGGTTAGTGTGTCCAAATGTCATGACATCTACATGACATACGTGTGCACTTGCACTGTCACACTCATAACCATACAATGGCGTATCTACGCTAAAGTCTTTTTCCATAAAGAGGCGACCCATTTTTTTTTTCTTGTGTGCTGGCGAATGATTTTTATGCCGGCATTTGTGCATGCGTGATATGACATTAATGCGCGTTGACATCTGCGCTGGCTGTCATGTGTTTGTTATGTCATGCGTTAAAGATCTGTCGGATGTGTGTACCTGGACGTCGCCACTATGTTCGTTAGCTGGCAATGATTGTTTATTATATCATGTGTATGTACTGAGGTGTTGTTTGAGTGTTACGTACAGTGAGTACTTAGGTCATATTTTTTTTGTTAATGGCGCCCTGTGTTGATAAACCTTCCGCCCGCCCCCACCTCCACTGTTTACACGGGTTCCAAATTCGATAGTCCACCTTCCGGGCCCCACCTTGAGGGGGCCCCCAAAAATGTTTTTACATTTAATATTAAGTACATTATTTTATGTCATGGTGTCGAATGCAGGGGCCCCAAAGAGGCCAAAGCCTCCCAGGCGCCCCAAATCCCTCGGTTCGGCACTGATGTTTGTAAGGGATGTATTTGTGTGTGTTTTTTTCCCCGATACATTAATTGCGCTGTTCTATGTATGTCAACAGGCACTGTGTGTGTGTGTGTGTGTGTGTGTGTGTTATCTGTCAGGTAAGGTGTTCGCCGGCATAATGAACGCACGATGTAAGCTACGTGTGAGTTCGTTCGCAACGCACACGTTGTGATGCCAGCACTTAATAATCCCCTGACATGTATGCTCTTTTTTTTTTTTGGAATGCATTTGTGATGGAATGTCTCCCAGAAAGTCTAATTAGATGGGATCTTTATGTCCTACCCCCCCCGCCCCACCCCTCCCCCCTATAATGGAAATACGACCTACCTAGGGCTCGGACTTTAAGCTCAATAAACGTTTTTAAACATTTAAAAAAAAAAAAACTTCAACTTGAGAATTTTAGAACGTTACCCACTCAGAAAAGGTTTCACGTGAGTCACATTGGTCGTTGCCCAATGACGTAAAAAACGTTTCACGTGAGTCACAATGACGTGAAAAAAAGGTTCCATGCGAATTGTGTTTTCGCTTCATCGTTGCCCAATGACGTAAAAACGTTTCACGTGAGTCACTAATGACGTGAAAAAAAAGTTCCATGCGAATTGTGTTTTCGCTTCATCTCGATATCCTACTATATATCGCCAGCTGGAATTCACTACAGTCTGCGCGGGGTCAAGGGTGAGTGTCCAATTCTGGGGGAGAAAGGGGGGTGGAGGGCATAGAACCGGACGTATTGTCGATATGTCGTAACAGAACGCTCTATACGCAGGCCCCCCACCCTCCCGAAGGCGCGGGGTTTGGTTGACGGGTACCCTAGTAGTCACCCCAGCCCCCCTCCCCAAATAAATAAAATCTGTTACATGCATATTCATGTGCGCAAGATAAGCATAATGGGGAATACCCCTTGGCACGATAAGTTCGCCACAAAACATATCAACAGGAAGCGCATCGCTATTACTAAGGTCATCCACTAGTGACTTTTAAAAAATGCCGAAATTCGTGTTATTTCCCTTTCTAATATTATACCGCGTCTCAATATGGATTCAGGTGTGTGTCGGGGTTGGGTACAAAAAAATATGAGAAAAATTAGATCTCCTATTAATATTTACAAATCTCGTTATTGGCCACAGTACACAGGCACTTAAAAAAGAAAAAAAGTATTTCATACTTTGTTGGTCTGTCTAGTCGGCAACTCCTCTCCCTTTTTCTTCCCTCACCCCCCTTTAACTGCCCCACCTCTTTAACTGCCCCCCCTTTAGCTTCCTCCAACCCCTTTAACTGCCCCACCCTCTTTAGCTTCCTCCAACCCCTTTAACTGCCTCCGGCCTCTTTTTCCGCCCCCACACCCTCTTTATAATGTAGATGTTGTTAGTGGTGGTGCGTACATGTCCACATTTCAGAAGACAACATGTACAAGTGAAGCTGCAAGTCTACTCCGGCTCAAATTGTTTCTTGTACGCGAATCTTACATCAGACGCAACAAGAAGCACGAGAGAGAGAGAGAGAGAGAGAGAGAGTGAGAGAGAGAATTAGAGATGATGATGATGATGATGGGGATGACATGAATTGAATGTATAGGAGGAAGAGAATAGATAAGCTGCTGCTGTTGTTGTTGGTTTTACCTGGAGGGGAGGGAGGGGGGGGGAGTTAGTCAGTAATTGTTCGTCAACCCGTGACTTAATTTTCGCTACTGACAGTTGTGCAAACAGCTGAATATACGTCTGCGCTATGCGATAATAAGATAAGAAACTCGCGTTTTATCAAACATACGTTTAACACTGCAGCAGTAAACATTCCCTGTGTGCCATTTTCATAACGTGCGTTCTTGAGGCACATCTGTTTTTTTGTCTTGAAATGAGTGAGAGAGAGAGAGAGAGTGAGAGAGAGAGAGAGAGAGAGAGAGAGAGAGAGAGAGAGTGAGTGAGTGAGAGAGAGAGAGAGTGAGAGAGAGGTTTTGGAAACACATTTAATAAATTGCAACTAAAGTCATCATCGTCACTGACACAGATAATATCCGCAGTAACATTAAATGAGTATTTATTATCGATGTATCTTCTATCTTATAAATAATTTACCTAGCTATTAAACCTTTTTGTGCAGTGGCGTATTGGGGGGGGGCAAGGGAGGTCATCATGCCCCGGGCGCTACTCACAAAGGGGCGCCAAATGGTATATATTTACTCATAACATTATATGGTTTTTGAATGGGGGGGAACGCAAAAAAGGTATTAAAGCCCCTGGCGCGAGTTCAAGCTCGCTACGCCACTGCTTTTGGGATACATAAATTTAATATTCACGGTGATTGATCTTCATATAAATTTCAAGACCATTAAAGACATTTCAAGATTTGGCTATTGCCGACATATTATTGTTTACTAAATTGTTTACATGTACTCTAAAAACGGGGGGGGGGTGTTGATTTATATTTTTAGATTGTTTTGATTTTCAATGTGACTGCCGCTTACAGTCGCTCAGCTCCAGGTTAACATCTCGTCCATGGAGAGTGTAGCACAATCCCTTGAGAAATACACCACAGTTGATAAAAAAAAAGGGAAATAATCTAATGTTTCTTGTGCGGCCCATTACCATTTGATTCACGGACAGGTACCGGTCCGCGGTCCCGCTGTACAGTGGGCGACCACTGCTGTACAATATTGCACTAATTATTTGTTTGTTTCAATATGACTTTCATAATGATTGCAGCGTGGCAATGAAGAGAACCAAGCGCGAGCTTTGTTTTAAATTCTCGTTCCAAATCCCACAGAACACTGAAAAGTTGACTGTCACAAACACACGCGCACGAAAAAAAAAACAACTAATGGGATCGCTAACATACTCTGCGAGCCATACTCTAATGTAAGTAATTACATACGTGTGTGTGTAATACATAAAGGACAAAAAAAATGTGCACGGTCAACACCCCACCCCCACCCATCCCCCATGTCCATGGACAGCTTAGTCTCGTGACCCGTCACCCGGATGTCAAGAGTTCCAAGTTGAGTTAAAAACTAAGACACGCAATACGAGGTTTATAATGGGGGCGAAAAAAGAAAAACGAAACAAATGAATCTATGCTTATATATATATGTATATATGTACTCACCATCGACATGCGATTGTCAATCTAACATTTCTCTTGATCGATCGATGTGCATACACTGAATCAATTAATGGGACACGACACTCAGGCAATCGATCGATCGGACGTAGATCAGTGAACTCCTGTCACGTGACTGGGAATAATCGATTTGGATTTTTTTTTTAATTGACTGATTGATAGACCGAAACATCTTGAAATGAAAGTAATGGACAGAGGGTAAGAATTGGTTGGGGGGGGGGTGAATTTGTTTACACCGGTGTACAGTACTTCGGTGTATTCACAAATATTATTCTCAGAGAATAAATTATAAGAAGTTTTGCGTTTGGAGTTTTAGTACGATTCATTGACCTCTTGAATATACGGCGAACTTTTTAAAATGTGCATTTTCGATAAAGAGTAAATAATGTATTAGACATGTGGCGTTAACAGAAGACGGGAGTTTATTGAACACTGTCTGACCGTTATAATGAGCGATACAAATAAATCCATTTTAACATGAGTGTTAAATTTTTTTCCCCCTTTGCCTTTGATATTTTGTTTTAAGCTTAATTTATATTCGTTCATGTGTATGTGTGCATAGGCCATACATGTGAGTGAGTCTGCTGTATACGTCAGTGTGTGTGTGTTTAAACAACATTGGGAAAGGAATCTTAATATACTCCATGTATATATATCTGTATTAATGTATCTATCTGTCTATCTGTCTACTTAGACAACTTCCTACTTACCTATATCTATCTATATATCTATTTATCTATCTATCTACACATATCTATGTACCTCTCGCTATCTTTCTATTTATCTATCTATCTATCTATCTATCTATCTATCTATCTATCTATCTATCTATCTATCTATCTATCTATCTATCTATCTGTCTTTCATCGTCATTATCATGAATCGTTGAATCGTGTCAACATGTTTGTATATATTTAACCTCAAATTATCGTAATTGAACATTATAAATAGATAGATAGAGAGACAGACAGACAGACAGATGGATAGACAGACAGCAGAAAGATAGATAGACAGACAGACAGATATAGATAGATAGGATAGATAGGTACATAGATAGGTACATAGATACATATATAGATGATGGATGGATGGATGGATGGATGAATGGATGGATGGATAGATAGACAGCCAAACAAACAGATAGACAAATAAACGAATAGATAGATAGATAGATAGATAGATAGATAGATAGATAGATAGATAGATAGATAGATAGATAGATAGATAGATAGATAGATAGATAGATAGATAGATAGATAGATAGATAGATAGATAGATAGAAAGCATATCTTGCACCATTACAACTTACCACATAAATAATCGTGTATTCTATTTCTTTTGTCTTTTAAACCTAAACCTTCACTGCAATGTTACCTCTTGGTTGTGGGTGACATGCACAACGTACGTGGGCCACTTGAATAATTTTTTGGGAGTCTGTTGGCAAGTAAAGAAATACTGTGTTGATGACGAGAGAGGAAAGGGGAGTGGGGGGGGGGGGGTTGGACCGGATAGTTTAATTGCTCACTGTGGTATGTGTGTCGACTTAGGAGGAGATTACCCGCTCATTAGCTGCTGGCTTGAGCTGACTGTGTCATAGATTAAGATTTAATTCACATATATTTGAAAAAACTCAACGAATCATCGGTTTTTATCTCCCCTTTTTCCCTCTAACTCATTTTTATCACCACACTCACCTGGCTGTGTATTTGAGTGGATTTAAATTAATGAGAGCTACGATTTGATTCTAGCCCCCAGATGGGGGGATTAATTGGTCTTTTTGTTATGGCTACTATCATGGCCGTTCTTAATGCATGGGCTTTAGAGTATGAGCTCCCCCCCCCCTGCGAATAATTTTTTTATTCGATTTTTTTCGAATAACTTAACCAAACGAACATATAAAAAAAAAAAAAACATTTGTAGAGGCACCACGGGGTAACAGGATAGAAATATAGGTAGGTGACTAAACTCGCGGGGACTTGAACCCTCAATCTTCAGTATACTGAATGGGCTCACATCCGATGCGCCAAAGAGTCACCGCAGTATCAATAGCCCTTTCCTTACTTTACCACCTAACACCGGTCCTGTCGTTGAGACTGTTGTGGCTAGATGCTTGTTGTGTACTCACTTTCAATCTATCAATTACACTTCTTTTTCCATTACTAAATAACATACGTTCTAATCTTTCCCCTCCATCAAAAAAAAGTAATATTAAATAATCACAAGATAAATTTAACTTAAATATAACCGATTTCGTATAACAGACTCACTTCGAAAATAAAATAAAAATTCAGAGCTAAACAAGTTTTTTTTTTTTTTGTATTTTTGATTTTTTTTATTAAAGAGATAATAAAGTAGTCCAATGAATTGTGTAGCAAGATTTCAATCACAGAGTCTTTGAAGCCTGAGATGACTTAGATGGGGGCATGGGGGATTCGTCGCACACACACACACATGCGTGCCACATTCAAGTGCTCACTCTACAAAACACTGGCACACTCACACGCTGTCGCGTATACACACAAGCAAAACAGATTGTGCCGTAATATAGGGAACGTCGTCATACGGAGTGAAGGGCAGGGGAGGGGTGGGGTGGGGGTGGTGGGGAATGGACAGAGACCCTTTTATTATCATTAAGCGCATCCTTTGATAGGGCGCCCCCCCCCCGAGTAATCAAGGGTGGTCCTTTCATGTTGGCTAGTCCACTGTCATTCTATTAAATATACCGTGAAAGTATGGAGCTAAAAATTAAAGGAAATAAAACTGTTCTGAAAAATAAAGAAATGAGAAAAAAAATTAAAATATTAAAAAAGTTGGAATCTTAAAAAGAAAATTATTGAAACAAGAAAGCAAAAAAAAAAAAATGAATTATACACGCTTTGAAATAAACAAAAAAAAATATACGGAATGAGAATCTAATGTATTTCTAAAAAAAGTTGTTTTTTTTTCGAGTTATATGTTTTAATACTCATTTGAAATAATAATAATAATAATGAATAGTGTATTTTTTTTCCCCCCACGTTGCAATTCAATCCAACCATCTTGACTCTAATTTTCTCCCATTCCATGATTGCCTAAGGGACGTAACTGTTGATGGCCAGCTCTATGGATTATCTCGCTTGAACTGACCGTCGAGGGCTATTTTGTAAATGAACTATGCATTTGTTTTAAAAAAATAAGATTTTGAAAAAAAAACATAATAAATATAATAATAATGATATAAAAAAAAATCACTGGGCGACAAGAGATGTCAGGATAAGTTCACAGGCCGCTGAGTTTAATGGTCATTTGGTCAACCTTTCATAGAAACGGATGAATCTTTATTGTATGGCTGAATTTTAGGCTTATTAATCTGATGTGCTCTTTCATCTACAAAATCATGTACAAGCCTAGAATGATGCCTTTAGATGATGGGGTCGAGGGGTCGGGGCGGAGAAGTGGGATGGAGGAGCGCGGGGAGGAAATATCGGATGGGGTGGGTGGGGGGTGGAGAAGTGCAATCTGGGGTTGGCTTACGTTTTATACATTCAGCTAATAAACAAATTTAATCTTGCACGCATATATAATATATATGTATAGCATATAATATATATATAATGGCGATTAGGGCTCTGCGTTAAATCGAAAGTAAAGAATTAATACAACAGTATTCCAGTTTAAAATACAATCATGAAAAAATCGGATCTGCCCCGAAACAAAAAAAAATAACCTAGCCTACCGATCAAGCCCAAGGGGATATAACTCTATGCAAATGTTTTGTAAGGGTACAGCTAGTATATAAATAAATCGTATAATCACAACACATAATGTACAACATATTCAGCACATGACATGTAACGGTGCATATTTTAACACAGTAAATGGTCAACACGCATCCGTGGCATAGCAAGCTTGACTCGCGCCCCGGGGGGAAATACCTTTTAAGCGGCCCTCCCTCCCCATTCGAAAACCATATAACATTATATGTAAAATATAAAATTTGGCTCCCCTTTGTGAGTAGCGCTCGGGGCATGATAACCCCCCCCCCTTTCCGCTACACCTCTGGCACGAAAGGCAGCCAGTTCAAAAAGTATGTCGCCTAATATGTTCAAAATTGTGACAACCAAGCTCATTTTTTATTTTTTATATAATGACATGTGTGCTGTGCTTTTATAAAATTATCAGCTAATTATCTTTATGAGATGGCATAGTCGCCTATGAGATGTGAATCTCAAAAATGTCATCTTCTGTCATGTATATAGCATATCTAGGGCACTTCTATAGCACATCTATGGCACCTCTACTTTGTGAAGCTCCTGTAAAGATGAGAGGAAATCTCTTAGATCTTATAATCCACTCATGGGATGGTTACGATGGTAGCCCTTCTTTCAACCCCACCATAGCTAATAATGCAACGGCCATGGAGGCACTACGGGGAAATATAGCGGGAACTTTCACCATGACCTGAAAAATTCATTGGTCCTCACCGGAGTTCGAACCAGGGAACCTCACGCTTTACCACACGGCCATCGGTCCCTCTATAGCACATCTATGGCACCTCTATAGTACATCTATAGCACTTCTATAGTACCTCTATCACCTCTATAGCACTTCTATAGTACCTCTATGGCACCTCTATAGCACATCAATAGTACCTCTACAGCAACTCTATAGCACCTCTATAGCACATCCAGGTTTCAGAATATAGTAGATGGCGGATGGACGAAAAAGATCATTTTATAAGTTTAATAAAAAAAAATAAATAATAAAATTTCAGGTTTAAAAAAGAAAGAAAGGAAGTCTGGAATCTGCCTCTACACCGTAAAACTTGCAAGATAGACAGACAAGTTGGCAAGGGTGTACTGGTATAAAAAAAAGATAGTCCGCAGATAATGACTAGACAGACATATTTATACTGCTCAAGGTTAGTTAAAGGAAAACAAAAAATGCTACCGTGCTATACTACACGAGCGCGGCCGCCCCCTCCCCACCCCCCTCCTTTAATCCTTCCCCGACACCCCTCTCCCCCCTCCCCCCTTTAGCCACTTTCAAGGACTTGCTTCCATTACTGTCAGACAAGCTACTCCAGCATTGCCAACGGTGAGTAGTGTCACGCAGATTATGTGGACGTGTGAGCAGCAGCAGCAGTAGTAGTAGCCAGGAGTTTTTGTCTCACATGGAAGACAAATTAAAAAAAAAAAGGCATGTCTTTTACATTGCAGACTCATGTAGAGCGCAGAGAACGACATGCGTTAGAGGTGCACACTGATTTGGTATGCAAATATCTGGTCGGAGTGAGGGGGGGGCGAACGGAGTAAAGAAGTGGTGGGGGTCCCGCAAGAGGGTCAATGAGAAGCGCATTCCAAATGGATAGATTAGATAGATAGATAGATAGATAGATAGATAGATAGATAGATAGATAGATAGATAGATAGATAGATAGATAGATAGATAGATAGATAGGAAGCAAATATTGCACCATTACCACTAAGTGCTACAAAGAACTAAACCATTTTCAATTTATATTGATATAAAGATATATCTATTTAAGAATTGAGGTGATAAAAAAAAGAACCTATTCAATATCACAAATAATATAAATAAAAGCGATTTGGGATCTGCGTTAAATCGAAAGTAAAGAATTAATACAACAGTATTCCAGTTTAAAATTCAATCATGAAAAAAAGGGGATCTGCCCGAAACCAAAAATTACCTAGCCTACCGATCAAGTTTAAGGGGATATAACTCTATGCAAAGGTTTTGCAGGTTACCCCTGGTGACTGCTAGTGTATATATATATATATGTATATATATATATATATATATTTATATATATATATATATATATGTTTATAATAGAATTCTGTATTTGAAAGAATCGAACTAAACTAAATCCAAGAGCCACTTTAAGCCATCGCTTAATGCACACAATATAAATCACATCCTTATTTATGTCATTATATTTTATCTTTATTGTTTTTATGAAGTGTGAATAAAGATGACGTTAAGTGAGTAACTTTCAAGAATTTTTATTACATCACATGTGACGCATGTCCGTCCGTTTGTTATTGTTTGACCACATTATGATGTTGATACTGGTCAAAGCAAGTCTTTGAACCTAAGACATGCAGGTTAGTGGTCTCGTATCCAGTTATCCATCTGATTCTCTGAAAGTCTTTTTCCGCAAAAAGATATTTATTGGCAGTGCGCAACTTCTGAAGGAAATTAGAATTGTTATACTCAGCCATTAGATATATATCTTTTTGCTCAGTATAAAATAATACAGGTGTATTGAACGGAACATTTATGCACTCTGTGTTCTAATTTGTATGCGCCTCTCATTATCAAGTTGTGTGTTTATGTGCGCACACACGCACAACAGTTAGGCGCAACACTGATTTGTCCCCATTTCTCGGTTACCGCGTCGATTCACTAATAATCGCTCAGTGTAAACAAAGAAACCTGAACAGAATTTCAGCAAATTAATACGCTGCTGTTTTTAAACCACCAGTTACATCTTCAAACCAGAAACAGTTAGGCTTCCAGTCTATTGTCTTACCACTCGGCCACCACGTTTAAATTGACTAAGAATCGTTACATATGAATGTATAAAAATCATAAAAAGTAACTCAGCAAAGTTAAACTGTTTTTTTTTTGTTTTATTTCAACCTGGTTTTAATTACATCAATGAACTACGTGTAATTAAAATAACTTAAATACACGTATAGTTTACTTATCTATTTTAAGATCATATCTATTCTAGTACCGGCGGTTCCGCTGTACTACAACTGCCTCGTTTCAGAATCTCGACCATCAACAAACCCTAGCACAACGATGAAAACTGCGATGGATCAGATATTAGAGGGGAATTTCCGCTACATAGCAAGGGAGGTAAATTACGTGTTGACATATGTCTAACGCGGTTATGCCCCTTCAAAGTTTCCTATAATAAAAAATCAGCTAACAAATGTTATGTTAAATAAGATAAAGAAAGTGATATTTCATATGGCAATTATCCCAAAAGTTTAAGTTGCTCCGGTTAAAGGTATAATAATCAGTAATAATGCGTAATGTTGTAATGTTTATAAGAGTATCAATGAAGTTTAGTCATGCCAGCTAGTAACAATGGAATCGTAGCAAACATTTACATTATGGATGTCATGCTAAACCATTCAAATCGTGAAATAGGGCGGATAAGTACTTGCTAGATAATGTCCTTAATTAACCAGTGACAAGTTCTGGCTATAAGTGTAGCGAATTACTTGTAATGTATACATCTACTATTGGCGGATACAGAAGAAAACCAAAAAAAAAAAGAGAGTAACTTTGTGCATCGAACAGGAAAAGTCTGTTTTTTTTTTTTAATTTTTGTTTTTATTGAGTTAAAATTAACCCGTTTGTCCTTTCTCATTACAATGTAGTACAGTGCAGTACAGTGAAGTACAGTGCAGTACAGTAGTACAGTGGAGGACAATGCAGTACGGTATAGAACAATGTAACTCAATGAAGTTCCAGTGTAGTTCACTGAAGTACAGTGTAGAAAATTGTAGTACAATAAAGTACAGTGGGTTACAGCGTATAACATTGTTGTACAGTAAAGCACAGTGTAGTACAGTAAAGTACGTTGAGTACAGTGAGTAAAGTGGCCGATGCATAATTAGATTTAGTTAATTGTTGATGATTTTTTTTCCAGACACCCTGAATAGACTGACAGTTAGAAGAATCTATGTATCTCTTTCTATTCATTATTCATCCAACCATCCATCCATCCACCAATCTATGCACCCGTCCATC
>JAGDYQ010000115.1:3210215-3257715 GCA_021962125.1 Bulinus truncatus
TGCTGAATATGTTGTACATTATGTGTTGTGATTATACGATTTATTTATATACTAGCTGTACCCTTACAAAACATTGCATAGAGTTATATCCCCTTGGAGGCTTGAGTCAGGTAGGCTAGTTATTTTTTGTTTCGGGGCAGATCCGATTTTTTCATGATTTTATTTTAAACTGGAATACTGTTGTATTAATTCTTTACTTTCGATTTAACGCAGAGCCCTAATCGCCATTATATATATATTATATGCTATACATATATATTATATATGCGATGCAAGATTAAATTTGTTTATTAACAGAATCTATGAAACGTAAACCAACCCCAGATTGCACTTCTCCACCCCCCACCCACCCCATTCGATATTTCCTCCCCGCGCTCCTCATCCACTTCTAGCTTGACCCCTCAAACCCATCATCAGAAGAGCATCATTCTGGGCTTGTACATGATTTTGTAGATGAAAGAGCATCCCAGATTAATAAGCCTAAAATTCAACCGTACAATAAGATTCATCCGTTTTCCCTATGAAAGGTTGACCAAATGACCATTAAACTCAACGGCCTGTGAACTTATCCTGACATCTCTTGTCCCTTAGTGATTTTTTTATATCAAATTATTATATTTATTCTGTTTTTTTCGAAAAATCTTATTTTTTTAAAACAAATCACTAGTTCATTTATAAAATAATATCGACGGTGGTTCAGCGAAATAAATGTCGCAAAGGCATGCATCAACAGTTACTTCCACTTAGGCAATCATGGAATGGGAGAAAATTAGAGTCAAGATGGTTGGATTGAATACTGTATGGGGGAAAAAAAAATACACTATTCAAAATTATTATTATTATTTCAAATGAGTATTAAAACATACTGCTCAAAAAAATACAATTGCTTGAAATATGTGGGAAACTATATTTCCAATATTTTTTTTTGTTTATTTCAAAGCGTGTATAATTCATTTTTTTTTTTTTGCTTTCTTGTTTCAATAATTTTCTTTTTAAGATTCCAACTTTTTTAATATTTTAATTTTTTTTCTCATTTCTTTATTTTTCAGAACAGTTTTATTTCCTTTAATTTTTAGCTCCATACTTTCACGGTATATTTAATAGAATGACAGTGGACTAGCCAACATGAAAGGACCACCCTTGATTACTCGGGGGGGGGGCGCCCTATCAAAGGATGCGCTTAATGATAATAAAAGGGTCTCTGTCCATTCCCCACCACCCCCCCACCCCACCCCTCCCCTGCCCTTCACTCCGTATGACGACGTTCCCTATATTACGGCACAATCTGTTTTGCTTGTGTGTATACGCGACAGCGTGTGAGTGTGCCAGTGTTTTGTAAGAGTGAGCACCGAATGTGGCACGCATGTGTGTGTGTGTGCGACGAATCCCCCATGCCCCCATCTAAGTCATCTCAGGCTTCAAAGACTCTGTGATTGAAATCTTGCTACACAATTCATTGGACTACTTTATTATCTCTTTAATAAAAAAAATCAAAAATACAAAAAAAAAAAAACTTGTTTAGCTCTGAATTTTTATTTTATTTTCGAAGTGAGTCTGTTATACGAAATCGGTTATATTTAAGTTAAATTTATCTTGTGATTATTTAATATTACTTTTTTTTGATGGAGGGGAAAGATTAGAACGTATGTTATTTAGTAATGGAAAAAGAAGTGTAATTGATAGATTGAAAGTGAGTACACAACAAGCATCTAGCCACAACAGTCTCAACGACAGGACCGGTGTTAGGTGGTAAAGTAAGGAAAGGGCTATTGATACTGCGGTGACTCTTTGGCGCATCGGATGTGAGCCCATTCAGTATACTGAAGATTGAGGGTTCAAGTCCCCGCGAGTTTAGTCACCTACCTATATTTCTATCCTGTTACCCCGTGGTGCCTCTACAAATGTTTTTTTTTTTTTTATATGTTCGTTTGGTTAAGTTATTCGAAAAAAATCGAATAAAAAAATTATTCGCAGGGGGGGGGGAGCTCATACTCTAAAGCCCATGCATTAAGAACGGCCATGATAGTAGCCATAACAAAAAGACCAATTAATCCCCCCATCTGGGGGCTAGAATCAAATCGTAGCTCTCATTAATTTCAAAATCCACTCAATGCACAGCCAGGTGGAGTGTGGTGATAAAAAATGAGTTAGAGGGGGAAAAAGGGGGAGATAAAAACCGATGATTATCTGTTGGAAGTTTTTTCAAATATATGTGAATTAAATCGTAATCTATGACACAGTCAGCTCAAGCCAGCAGCTAATGAGCGGGTAATCTCCTCCTAAGTCGACACACATACCACAGTGAGCAATTAAACTATCCGGTCCAACCCCCCACTCCCCTTTTCCTCTCTCGTCATCAACACAGTATTTCTTTACTTGCCAACAGACTCCCAAAAATTATTTCAGTGGCCCACGTACGTTGTGCATGTCACCCCATAACCAGAGGTAACATTGCAGTGAAGGTTTAGGTTTAAAAGACAAAAGAAATAGAATACACGATTATTTATGTGGTAAGTTGTAATGGTGCAAGATATGCTTTCTATCTATCTATCTATCTATCTATCTATCTATCTATCTATCTATCTATCTATCTATCTATCTATCTATCTATCTATCTATCTATCTATCTATCTATCTATCTATCTATCTATCTATCTATTCGTTTATTTGTCTATCTGTTTGTTTGGCTGTCTATCTATCCATCCATCCATTCATCCATCCATCCATCCATCCATCATCTATATATGTATCTATGTACCTATCTATGTACCTATCTATCCTATCTATCTATATCTGTCTGTCTGTCTATCTATCTTTCTGCTGTCTGTCTATCCATCTGTCTGTCTGTCTGTCTCTCTATCTATCTATTTATAATGTTCAATTACGATAATTTGAGGTTAAATATATACAAACATGTTGACACGATTCAACGATTCATGATAATGACGATGAAAGACAGATAGATAGATAGATAGATAGATAGATAGATAGATAGATAGATAGATAGATAGATAGATAGATAGATAGATAGATAAATAGAAAGATAGCGGAGAGGTACATAGATATGTGTAGATAGATAGATAAATAGATATATAGATAGATATAGGTAAGTAGGAAGTTGTCTAAGTAGACAGATAGACAGATAGATACATTAATACAGATATATATACATGGAGTATATTAAGATTCCTTTCCCAATGTTGTTTAAACACACACACACTGACGTATACAGCAGACTCACTCACATGTATGGCCTATGCACACATACACATGAACGAATATAAATTAAAGCTTAAAACAAAATATCAAAGGCAAAGGGGAAAAAATTTAACACTCTCATGTTAAAATGGATTTATTTGTATCGCTCATTATAACGGTCAGACATTGGTGTTCAATAAACTCCCGTCTTCTGTTAACATATACATATGTCTAATACATTATTTACTCTTTATCGAAAATGCACATTTTAAAAAGTTCGCCGTATATTCAAGAGGTCAATGAATCGTACTAAAACTCCAAACGCAAAACTTCTTATAATTTATTCTCTGAGAATAATATTTGTGAATACACCGAAGTACTGTACACCGGTGTAAACAAATTCGCCCCCCCAACCAATTCTTACCCTCTGTCCATTACTTTCATTTCAAGATGTTTCGGTCTATCAATCAGTCAATTAAAAAAAAATCCAAATCGATTATTCCCAGTCACGTAGACAGGAGTTCACTGATCTACGTCCGATCGATCGATTGCCTGAGTGTCGTGTCCCATTAATTGATTCAGTGTATGCACATCGATCGATCCCAGAAGAAATGTTAGATTGACAATCGCATGTCGATGGTGAGCACATATATACATATATATATAAGCATAGATTCATTTCTTGGTTCGTTTTTCTTTTTTCGCCCCCATTATAAACCTCGTATTGCGTGTCTTAGTTTTTAACTCAACTTGGAACTCTTGACATCCGGGTGACGGGTCACGAGACTAAGCTGTCCATGGACATGGGGGATGGGTGGGGGTGGGGTGTTGACCGTGCACATTTTTTTTGTCCTTTATGTATTACACACACACGTATGTAATTACTTACATTAGAGTATGGCTCGCAGAGTATGTTAGCGATCCCATTAGTTGTTTTTTTTTTCGTGCGCGTGTGTTTGTGACAGTCAACTTTTCAGTGTTCTGTGGGATTTGGAACGAGAATTTAAAACAAAGCTCGCGCTTGGTTCTCTTCATTGCCACGCTGCAATCATTATGAAAGTCATATTGAAACAAACAAATAATTAGTGCAATATTGTACAGCAGTGGTCGCCCACTGTACAGCGGGACCGCGGACCGGTACCTGTCCGTGAATCAAATGGTAATGGGCCGCACAAGAAACATTAGATTATTTCCCTTTTTTTTTATCAACTGTGGTGTATTTCTCAAGGGATTGTGCTACACTCTCCATGGACGAGATGTTAACCTGGAGCTGAGCGACTGTAAGCGGCAGTCACATTGAAAATCAAAACAATCTAAAAATATAAATCAACACCCCCCCCCCCCCGTTTTTAGAGTACATGTAAACAATTTAGTAAACAATAATATGTCGGCAATAGCCAAATCTTGAAATGTCTTTAATGGTCTTGAAATTTATATGAAGATCAATCACCGTGAATATTAAATTTATGTATCCCAAAAGCAGTGGCGTAGCGAGCTTAACTCGCGCCAGGGGCACAATACCTTTTTAGCGCCCCCCCCCATTCAAAAACCATATAATGTTATGAGTAAATATATACCATTTGGCGCCCCTTTGTGAGTAGCGCCCGGGGCATGATGACCTCCCTTGCCCCCCCCCCCAATACGCCACTGCACAAAAGGTTTAATAGCTAGGTAAATTATTTATAAGATAGAAGATACATCGATAATAAATACTCATTTAATGTTACTGCGGATATTATCTGTGTCAGTGACGATGATGACTTTAGTTGCAATTTATTAAATGTGTTTCCAAAACCTCTCTCTCACTCTCTCTCTCTCTCACTCACTCACTCACTCTCTCTCTCTCTCTCTCTCTCTCTCTCTCTCTCTCTCACTCTCTCTCTCTCTCTCACTCATTTCAAGACAAAAAAAACAGATGTGCCTCAAGAACGCACGTTATGAAAATGGCACACAGGGAATGTTTACTGCTGCAGTGTTAAACGTATGTTTGATAAAACGCGAGTTTCTTATCTTATTATCGCATAGCGCAGACGTATATTCAGCTGTTTGCACAACTGTCAGTAGCGAAAATTAAGTCACGGGTTGACGAACAATTACTGACTAACTCCCCCCCCCTCCCTCCCCTCCAGGTAAAACCAACAACAACAGCAGCAGCTTATCTATTCTCTTCCTCCTATACATTCAATTCATGTCATCCCCATCATCATCATCATCATCTCTAATTCTCTCTCTCACTCTCTCTCTCTCTCTCTCTCTCTCTCGTGCTTCTTGTTGCGTCTGATGTAAGATTCGCGTACAAGAAACAATTTGAGCCGGAGTAGACTTGCAGCTTCACTTGTACATGTTGTCTTCTGAAATGTGGACATGTACGCACCACCACTAACAACATCTACATTATAAAGAGGGTGTGGGGGCGGAAAAAGAGGCCGGAGGCAGTTAAAGGGGTTGGAGGAAGCTAAAGAGGGTGGGGCAGTTAAAGGGGTTGGAGGAAGCTAAAGAGGGTGGGGCAGTTAAAGAGGGTGGGGCAGTTAAAGGGGGTGAGGGAAGAAAAAGGGAGAGGAGTTGCCGACTAGACAGACCAACAAAGTATGAAATACTTTTTTTCTTTTTTAAGTGCCTGTGTACTGTGGCCAATAACGAGATTTGTAAATATTAATAGGAGATCTAATTTTTCTCATATTTTTTTGTACCCAACCCCGACACACACCTGAATCCATATTGAGACGCGGTATAATATTAGAAAGGGAAATAACACGAATTTCGGCATTTTTTAAAAGTCACTAGTGGATGACCTTAGTAATAGCGATGCGCTTCCTGTTGATATGTTTTGTGGCGAACTTATCGTGCCAAGGGGTATTCCCCATTATGCTTATCTTGCGCACATGAATATGCATGTAACAGATTTTATTTATTTGGGGAGGGGGGCTGGGGTGACTACTAGGGTACCGTCGAAAAGCCCAAAACCCCGCGCCTTCGGGAGGGTGGGGGGCCTGCGTATAGAGCGTTCTGTTACGACATATCGACAATACGTCCGGTTCTATGCCCTCCACCCCCCTTTCTCCCCCAGAATTGGACACTCACCCTTGACCCCGCGCAGACTGTAGTAATTCCAGGGCCAGATATATATATATATCGAGATGAAGCGAAAACACAATTCGCATGGAACCTTTTTTTCACGTCATTGTGACTCACGTGAAACGTTTTTTACGTCATTGGGCAACGACCAATGTGACTCACGTGAAACCTTTTCTGAGTGGGTAACGTTCTCACAAAATTCTCAAGTTGAAGTTTTTTTTTTTAAATGTTTAAAAACGTTTATTGAGCTTAAAGTCGAGCCTAGGTAGGTCGTATTTCCATTATAGGGGGAGGGTGGGGCGGGAAATTGGAGACATAAAGATCCCATCTAATTGAACTTTCTAGGGAGACATTCCATACAAATGCATTCAAAAAAAAAAAAAAGAGCATACATGTCAGGGGATTATTAAGTGCTGGCATCACAACGTGTGCGTTATGAGCAGACTCACACGTAGCGCCATCGACCAGTTATTATGGCAGACACCTTACCTGACAGATAACACACACACACACACACACACACACAGTGCCTGTTGACATACATAGAACAGCGCAATTAATGTATCAGGGAAAAAAACACACACAAATACATCCCTTACAAACATCAGTGCCGAACCGAGGGATTTGGGGCGCCTGGGAGGCTTTGGCCTCTTTGGGGCCCCTGCAACTCGACCACCATGACATAAAATAAAATGTACTTAATATTAGAAATGTAAAAACATTTTTGGGGGCCCCCTCAAGGTGGGGCCCGGAAGGTGGACTATCGAATTTGGAACCCGTGTAAACAGTGGAGGTGGGGGCGGGCGGAAGGTTTATCAACACAGGGCGCCATTAACAAAAAAAATATGACCTAAGTACTCACTGTACGTAACACTCAAACAACACCTCAGTACATACACATGATATAATAAACAATCATTGCCAACTATGTGACGAACATAGTGGCGACGTCCAGGTACACACATCCGACAGATCTTTAACGCATGACATAACAAACACATGACAGCCAGCGCAGATGTCAACGCGCATTAATGTCATATCACGCATGCACAAATGCCGGCATAAAAATCTCATTCGCCAGCTTATTTACGAAAAAAAATGGGTCGCCTCTTTATGGAAAAAGACTTTAGCGTAGATACGCCATTGTATGGTTATGAGTGTGACAGTGCAAGTGCACACGTATGTCATGTAGATGTCATGACATTTGGACACACTAACCAATAGTAAAAGGCTTAACAAATGTACACAAAAACAACAAAGACAGCAGTATCAGCTAAAAGCAATTAAATATGTTGGGCTAGAAATATTATAGGCAAGTGAATGTGTTGGGATAGAAATATTATAGGCAAGTGAATGTGTTGTGCTAGAAATATTATAGGCAAGTGAATGTGTTGGGCTAGAAAAATTATAGGCAAGTGAATTTGTTGGGCTAGAAATATTATAAGCAAGTGAATGTGTTGGGCTAGAAATATTATAGACAAGTGAATGTATTGGGCTAGAAATATTATAGGCAAGTGAATGTGTTGGGCTAGAAATATTTTATTTCTTTGATTTACTAAAGAGCAGAAAATAGACCTGTTATATTTTATAGCGTACATGTAAACAATTTTGTTAACTAAAAGTTGACAATAACCAACTCTTGAACAATTTAGTTTACAATATGTCGACAATAGCCAAACCTGGAAATATCTTTTATGGTCATGGAATGTTTATGAAGATCAATCACAATAAAATTAAACGTACGTATCTAATATCTAATTAAATCTTTATAAATTGTTAAGTTTAATGAATTAATCAAAAGTTCAGTGAAATATCTTATTACAAGGACTGTCCAAAAACACTACGCAGCACTGATCTTATGTTGCAATTAAGAAAACTTCAATTTTAGTTTTGTTCTGGCAGTGTCCAAGGGGTATTCATGGGGGGGGGGGAGGGGAGGGGGGCAAGGAGGGGGGAAAAACTCCTAGCGACGCCCATGGCAGTGTCGGCCATTGGGGAGGGGGGGAGGAGACTAGAGCGATCACATCTGGATAATACATTTAATTATTTTGGTTTTGTTACCCAGCTGTGACGAGGTTAAACTTTAAGCCAGGCAAATGACACTTGGCCTGGGCCCCGCATATAGCGTCGTGGAGGGCGGGCATTCAGGAATAAAGTGGTTCCAGATGTGGTAAAAATATTGCGTGTGTGTGTGGGGGGGGGGTTAATGAAAATAATACAGACATAAAAAATAATTTTAGTTTTTGAAAAAAAGAGTGAGTGGTGTTTGTGTGGATAGAGAGGAATTGTCTGGTATGGGATAACATGTTTATAATTGTCATCGCATTACAGTCTTGGCAGTGGCGCAGGAAGGGTACTGCAGGGCGCCGAACAAGACAGGGGCGCTGTTTAATGTTTTTTGTGTGCACTTTTCAGATTGGGAGGAGGAGGAGGGCGCTAAAAAATGTAACTCTCCCAGGGCGTCCCAATAGCTAGATACGGCTCTGAGCCTTGGAGAAATGAATTAAAAGATTCACGGGCCATGCGCTGTCTTTAAAACCTTAATGCATACATGTACGTAGTAAATAACTACATATTATTGTGGCAACCAAGATGTTGCATTCATTTATCACCCGAGTAATTATTTACCTGCATACCTGCTGACTTGTAAGGTGTCGTTCGGGCTAACAATTTTTTTTCTTTTATTCATTCTTATAATGTGCATGGATATTCACAGGTGAAAGAGGTTTAGTTTTTAGGAACTGTAATGGTGAACATAGTATTGTTACATAATGAATTTGTCGTTGGGCAGTCGATCTCAAACTTTTGCGATTCGCAGACTCACCACGAAACATGTTTTGATTTTCGAACACCCATCTGTAAAGTTCGAAAATAAAAAAAAGCTAGAAACTAACAGAATTTTAATAGTACTAGCTGTATCCTGCAAAAACCTTTGCATAGAGTTATATCCCCTTAGGCTTGATCGGTAGGCTAGGTTATTTTTTGGTTTCGGGAAGATCCGATTTTTTCATGATTGTATTTTAAACTGGAATACTGTTGTATTAATTCTTTACTTTCGATTTAACGCAGAGCCCAAATCGCTTTTATATATATATATTATAATTTAACGTTATTAAATAGTTATGGAAACTTTTGTTGACTCGTTTCAAGACAACCCACATTTTAGGAGTCACTGGTCTTGGGGGAAACTCTTAATTGGAATTGTGCGTTTGTGTATGTATATAAGTATGTATGTATGTATGTGTGTGTGAGAGAGATGTTGATTGTGTCATATTGCGTACAAAGAGTATTTTGTTTTCTAGCCTAGGTTTCTTTTTTCCTTCACTCTTATGTTGTTTTTGTTTTGTGTTTTTGGATAACGATCTATTTAATCGTATGTGTCTTGTCTAGCAGACTTCATTTGTCTCTGTCCGTCATCATGCCTATCTTGTCGCTTGACTTACATCTGTCTGCCTCAGCTGTCTGTATTTTCCAGAGCAGACTCAGACCCTTAATCCTTAACTTCACCTCCCCTCCCCCCACACACACACTCCGAAATCCTTAGTTCGTATTTGAACAATTGAAGTAAAGATAAGTCATATTAATGATTTGATAGATTGGTCATGGTGTCATGAAGATAGACCTTTAGATACTTAAACCCGTCGAACTTGTGTTTGACATTGTTTTTTTTTAATGCCACGTAAACGGACGGGCTTTCTGTCGAAGGAACCTGTTATCGTGAGAAAAGGGAGATCACAACACACTAGACAATTCAAGAGTTATATTCCCTTTATCAGTTTGTGCGAACAGATTAAAACACAACAAACAGCAACTGTTGTTCAACATCTGAGCCAACAATCGTCTGTACCTCACTCATTTTAATGACGGAAACAACCTATGTAATTTTATCACGTCCAACAGGCAACCTTATTTGTCCTCTGAAGCCAGTAATCCAACAGGCAACTTTATGTGTCCTCTGAAGCCAGTAATCCAACAGGCAACTTTATGTGTCCTCTGTAGCCGGTAATGAAAAAAAAAATGTTTTCAAATTTTATAGTTTTCTACTCTTTCCAGTCCAGTTAGCTACTAATTACGATTATCACACGTTCCACAAAGTCAGCCAATGAAATATTCAGCACCGCGGAGACCTCCCTTAATGTCAACGTGCGCATGCGCAGTGTTATTTAATTTACAGCGGGGCCGGATTTTAATGGTTCAATAATTAAAACAGCAGATGAGATAGACATAGGTAGAGAGAGAGAGAGAGAGAGAGAGAGAGAGAAAGAGAGAGAGAGAGAGAGAGAGAGAGAGACAGACAGACAGACAGACAGAGAGAGAGGGTGAGAGGTGAGAGGGTGAGGAAGAAGATGTTAGTGTAATGATGTCACCGAATTCACTGAAGTGCAGAAAGAAACGTCGAAAGTGGATATAAATTTGCAGCTAGTTGGGTACTTTGGCAATTTAATCATAGGTACTTAACCAAATTTATCGTCTATTTTATCAGTGCTGTGAGGTCATCCCATGTGACTGTCTAGGCTCCAGAGACCCGGAAAAGAAGCAGACATGAATTTTTTAATATTCTGTCTTTCATTCTTTCTCTCTCTGCCACCTTCTCTTCTCTCTCTCTCTCTCTCTCTCTCTCTCTCTCTCTCTCTCTCTCTTTCTCTCTCTCTCTCTCTCTCTCTCTCTCCCTCTTAGGGTACTCTCATAGCCCCCCCCCCGCCGACCCGACCCATCCCACCAGGTTCTGGTAAATGTTGACTGCCGCTGTGCCGTAAGCAGCTATGAAGTTTCGGAAAAAATTCGGCCTGTAGTTCAGGGAACAGTCGTACTGTTATATGTAAGACAACGAAAGTAAATCACGGAATTTAAAACGTATGTATAATTATAAAAAAAACACACGATTTACAGTACGACTTGTCAAAAGACCAAATAAGTCATTTATTTAAGTAGTGAAAAGAATGAGCTCCCAATACGAGAATCGATTTACACATCCCGCATGTCTCCATTTAATTTTAAGTCGATAGAGAAACTGTGCAAGTATCGTATAACTTACATTAACAAAAAAAAATTGCTTTCCTTATTAGACAGGTTTTCGAATTAATATCGTGAATTATGTTAAAACACCTGGGTCAACTAAAATGTCAAATAGTACACAGAATACTAATTAATTTCAAAAGCATTTAGTACTGCAAAACCCACTAGAAACTTCAATTGATTTATAAGTATATTCCATTTTTTCTTCTTTAAAAGAAACAATTTTTATTAACCACATCAATATTCATAACATACTCTAAGTAGAGCAAAATGGCTGACTTGGATCTACTGCTGCTCATTTGCTTTCACTAACAAACGACGCAGCATGTTTCACTTCTATTGTACCAAGTACCTCAAAAACAAGCAAAAAAAAAACATATTCGCAGTTGGCATTTATCCTTCCCAGAAAAGTCCGATAATTAATATATTCACATTTTTTTTAAACAAGTAGGCTCCCCTTTGTTTAATGAATGTTCTCGTACATTTCTCTTTGTCTTGTTAAAATGTATCCACAGCTTAACTCAAGACAATTGTATTATGGGCGGGGTAGGGTGGGGGGGGGGAGGCGAGAGAGACGGGAGGGATTTAGTGTGCCCGAAAAAATCCAGACCGTTTTAAGGAGAATGGTAACATGAAGTTGTCTTAGGTTTTCCTTACTGACATATGACATTACAGAGCAGACAGTTGGCATCAATAATGGCACGAGGCACATGACATTACTCTTTTAAACTAAATGGTCCCTTTCTTGCACTAAGGGCGGCCTTATTTGGGTGTGGGTGTGTGTGTGGGGGGAGTAGTAGGTGTGTATGAGGGGGGTGGGGAGTGGTAGACTTGTCCCTTATGTTGGATATAATAGTTTATTTTTTTTTTTTATATATATCTAGGAGACAAACCAATTTCATATCGCAGCGAACAACATACACTCCGATAATCGCGGTGTGGGGGGGGGGGGTGAGGGAGAGTGTTTGGCGCATTAGTCCTATTTACCCTCCCCACCCCCCCACCCACACACACACACACACCACCAAAGCGAAAACTAGACAAGTGCATAGATTGAGGTCTAGCTTCATAAACTTCGGCATGTGGGGTGGGGGGGAAGGTCCCAGTGAATCTCTTTCCCCCTTCCCCCTCCCTCCCTCCACGTACTGCTGCCGTAGATGCCTGCCCATTGGTGAGGCTGTAGAAAGCTACAAGAAAAGACGATGGAGAATGGGAATTTCATCCTTAAGTTTCGATATGAAATCTGACGACAAGCCTTTCTTTCTTATGTTGAAACTACATACATGCACACGTCTTCATACGAATGTTGCATACAGATAATGCATAGGCACATACATTACACCCTGGTATGTCAACATATACACTGAAACACACAACTGCTTAAAGACAAATGCATAAATATATACGTAAGTTGATGCGTTGTATTATACAAAGATACAAAAATACTTACATACACAACGTATACACACACACACATTGACAAACACACACGCATGCACATATAAATATATACATACATGCACACATACATACTCTATATACACACCAACTTGCGTACGTTCTTAGTAACACTTGAAGCTGACCACATACAAACCCATACAAACTTACATAATTACACTACAAGCTGACCCCCAGACAAACGTACATATCAACCCTAGAACCTGAGTACCTGACCCCCATACAAACGTACATATCAACCCTAGAACCTGAGTACCTAACCCCCATACAAACGTACATATCAGCCCTAGAACCTGAGTACCTGACCCCCATACAAACGTACATATCAACCCTAGAACCTGAGTACCTGACCCCCATACAAACGTACATATCAACCCTAGAACCTGAGTACCTAACCCCCATACAAACGTACATATCAACCCTAGAACCTGAGTACCTAACCCCCATACAAACGTACATATCAACCCTAGAAGCTGAGAACCTGACCCCCATACAAACGTACATATCAACCCTAAAAGCTGACCCCCCCATACAAACGTACATACAAACATATGAAGCTGACCCCCATGCAAACGTACATACATTCACTCTGAAAAAAATTTCACTCCAGTAAAACACGTCTGCGCTGCACAAAGAAATAACTCACTCCCCGAGTCTGGCCACAAAACGCTGCACCCAGCAGCAAGCTATATTGTTCACGCACACATTCACACACACACACGCGCACGCACGCACACACACACACACTCGAGACGCATACATGTCAATTTCCCAGACTACCTCAGCCATGAATGCTGGCTGTTTCATGGAAAAAGTGTCAACATTAAAGTCAGACTTGATAGAAAAGGCCCTAAGCTACGGTTTGTGGCATCCATACACATCTCTCAGACTTGCCGGTTCTTTAACAAAAAATAAAAATAATAGAATGATCTCCCCTGACTTCCCTATTTTTCTATTTATTTATTTGTTTGGCCTCTGCACTGTTTTGTAGTCTTGATATAATTAGAAGATTTGATTAACATGCGTGAACCGAAAGTGCTATTGTAAAGATATCAATAAGTTTAAATAAAGAAATAAATAATGAAAAGTGTATTGGTTTAAAGGTTCTAATATTGTGATGTAATAGGTCATAAGATTAGGCCACACACTCACACATACACACACATACAAAACTCACATTAAAAAGAAAAACTTAGAGAAATGGGAGGGTGCATGAACGGGGCAGGTTGACAAGAGCAGATAACTATGGTTACTGCATGTCTCTTTTTTTATCATCTCCCTTTTTTTGGACATTTATTAGGAAATTAACCCAAGTTTTTACTGCAGCTTAACTAAAAATAGTTTTATCAGTTTTGCTTATTCTCGTGTTAAGCAATTTTACCAACATATGTCATTTATAATAGTTGCTGAAAAAAATGTGGTCTCAGTTTTAGATGGCCGAGAATGGGTTCTGTAGGATTCGAACTCTTGAAAACAAAGAGCCAAATTCTGAGTTTGAATTAAAACTATGAGCCACACTCCATAAGTACCTACTTCTGAGTTTTATTAAAACTATGAGCCACACTCCATAAGTACCTACTTCTGAGTGTTATTAAAACTATGAGCCACACTCCATAAGTACCTACTTCTGAGTTTTATTAAAACTATGAGCCACACTCCATAAGTACCTACTTCTGAGTGTTATTAAAATTATGAGCCACACTCCATAAGTACCTAATTCAGAGTTTTATTAAAACTATGAGCCACACTCCATAAGTACCTACTTCTGAGTGTTATTAAAATATGAGCCACACTCCATAAGTACCTACTTCTGGGTGTTATTAAAACTATGAGCCACACTCCATAAGTACCTACTTCTGAGTGTTATTAAAACTATGAGCCACACTCCATAAGTACCTAATTCTCAGTTTTATTAAAACTATGAGCCACATCTTCGTCAATAGATTAAGTTGCTGGATATGCATGTTGTAGACCGATTCAACTCGAGTCGTGTCCGCTTACCTATGTATATCTCCTGTGGTGCCTCCATGGTCCATTGCACTATCGACTATGGTGGGGAAGAAAGAAGTGCACTACAAAAAAAAAAACATGCCATTGGTGGCACACCCCGCCGCACACACCCCCTCCCCCATCCATTTTCTTGCTTGGTTGCAGTCATTATTATAGCATTGGCCTCCAATAAGTCTACATGAAAGACATTCCCCCCCCCCCCTCTAGCCTCTCTCCATCACCCTGCCCGTTTACGCCTTGTGGATGGGGGGGGGGGGGGGAAGATGCTCCGGTTCCATTTAACTGGATCGCTGACCCACCCCCACCCCCACCAACTCTTTGACGGAAAAATAAGAGATGTCGCCTTGACCCTGGGTGCTCTCACCTGGATTCGAACCCATATATTTCGATAGATAGTCATGTGCTCTACACACAGTTGTGACACAAATGCGATGAGGGCACTTAAAAAAAAAATAATAATAATTGTGTTCCATTACTTGCTTTAAGGTTTAGGAAATATACTTCCTTCTGACATAGACGTCTAAGGGGAAAATCTATATTTAGAACAAATTTAGATTATCGAAATACATTGACACAATGGAGATAATAGCAGACATTTTATGTTAGACGCCTGCAGGAGGGGTCAAAGGTCATCCCATTGTTTCACCCTGTAACAATGTACCATGACATTTAGATACATATTAATAGAATATATTTTCTTTATATATATATATATATATATATATATATATATATATATATATGGCAAGCTGGGTCACGTGTCACAATTCTGGAGATTTATTGAACTTGTACAAGATTTGTGTTCTTTCTGTTTATTATTACATTAGTATTTCCGTTGTTTTTTTTTTGGATCACAATGCATCGACATAATTTCTATTGTCTTTATCGTCCGACCATTATGTTCTAGACTGCTGTTTATTTTCATATGGATTTTTCATGTTTTTTTATGAGTAGCATTGAGAAGGCGTTTTGTTGATTGAGATCAATACAGGTTCTAAGAATAATGCTGACACTTAACAGATAATGTGTGTTCCTTCTTAAATACGTAGTTGTACATGTGGGGGGAGGGAGGGAGGGATCATTTCAACGTTCCCCACTCTAGTATTTTGGGTGTGGACAATAAGCAGGGTCAAAAATTCTAGTTTATGTGTGTGTGTGTTAAAAACAGCAAGTAGAAAAAATAATCTCCAAAACATGGCTCCCCTCCTCATGGCTCCCCTCTCATATATAAAATTTAAAACTATACATATATACAGTCATATGTCTGTCACAAATACAGGCTACAGGTGGTAGCTGTTAAGCAGTTTAGAGTTCTTATATCAATTACTCTTTTATATAGTGTGAGTTAATTTTCATGTATGTATATATATATATATATATATATATATATATATATATATATATATTACACACACACACGGTGAGCACTTAAGTGTTGTTCACACCTGACGTCGAACTGTGTCTGTCTTTAAAGTATGCCTCTTCAGCTTTTATAGCATACAGAACCATACACAAATTTGATTGGCTGATCTATGTGATCCTGGGCATCAGGCATCCACAGCTGGGCAACAGGCATCCACAGCTGGGCAACAGGCATCCACAGCTGGGCATCAGGCATCCACAGCTGGGCATCAGGCATCCTCAGCTGGGCATCAGGCATCCACAGCTGGGCATCAGGCATCCACAGCTGGGCGGGCATCAGGCATCCACAGCCCACAAGTATTCGTGCAAATCAAAATACCATTACCAATGCCAAGTCCTTCAATTTGACTGTCCAGTGTCCACTTAAGTCCACCGTAAACACACTCACATTCACTTATTACATATTTCAGAGTAGAGAATTTTGTTTATTTTTTCGTCCGTAAGAAAAACGTAATTCCACCAATATATATGTTAGTTATATTTTCTCTCACTGGCTTGTAGTAGTAGCGCCGTTGCCATAGCTGCATACATCAACAAAACAAAATGAATTCAGAACAAGTGTAGAATTTTCGTCTTGATGGTTATGTGATGACTTATCGTTTAATGCAGAACAATTTGTTTATGTATTTTTTTTACGGGGGGGGGGGGGGCTAGGCGAGATCTCCATGGCTATGTGAAGGGCGGAGTAGGAGGGGGAGAGGGCGAGAGTGAGGTGGTTGTCTAGGTCGTAACCAGAGTAACACATTTATTTTTCGGACCATCAAAATCCAGTTTATAAGTAGGTAAATAAATAATTATTTCCCTTTACCTTTCTTCCTAAAGCATATCCTATAAAAAAAAAAATACTTCGAATTTGCGATTAGTAGCACAATCTGGCACCACTTTTCTCAGTAAAGGTTCTTCTTTTCCATTCCTCTTTACTCAATTTCTTCTCGCTCTCTCTGTCTCTCTATCTCTCTCTCTCACTCATACTCTAACTGCTTCCACGCCCTATTCTTCTTATCATATCTCCTCTTTTTTCTCTATATCTTCTTTTCAACCCCTTTCTCTCTCTCTCTCTCTCTCTCTCTCTCTCTCTCTCTCTCTCTCTCTCTCTCTCACACACACACACATGTATTAAGGTATATCACCGTTTAACCGGTTAGTACGTACGGTGCCAGGAAGCCCGGGAAGGGGGGGGGGAGAGAGAAAGAGAGAGAGAAAGAGAGAGAGAGAGAGAGAGAGAGAGAGAGAGAGGACATCCGAGTCAAACATACAGTCTGGGCTCGAGTCATCGCTTAACTCCCCTGACGATAAAGATCTGATACGATCTTCTCCCTCTTTTTTACTCTTCCCCCCCCCCCCACCCCCACCCAATCCTTTTTCTTGCTTCGTTGCAGCCATTATCCTAGCATTGTTGGCGTCCAATAAGTCTACATGAGAGACATCCCCCCCTCTCTTCATCACCCTGCAAGTTTAAGCCTAGCGGATGGGGGGGAAAAGATGCTCCAGTTCCATTTTACTGGATTGTTCACCACTACCCCTCTACTCCCCCACCCCCGCCAAATAACTTTGACGGAAACTTAGTTGTTCTTTTTTTTTTCTGGTCCGCGGTTGATTTTTCTTTTCTTTTATTTATGCTATGATTTACGAGTGTAAAATAACTTCCGAGGGGACAGGCACACGGCGCTAAAAGGTTTTGATTTATGAGGCGTCTGTCAATTTTTTTTTTAAAACCCTCGCCTCCTCTCTCTCTCTCTCTCTCTCTCTCTCCCTAAATGTGTTGAAAGGGGATTTGGGTGGAAGGGAGGTGTGTGGGGGGGGGAAGAGAGACACACATGACGAGCGCGCGTGTGTTCGGTTATTGTGAATAAACATTTCAGTGATGGAGGTCATTCAATGATGAGAAAGTCAAGAAGACAAATACTCTCGACACGTATATATTTGCAACTGTCGCCCACCACTGCTGTTCACACGCCCCCCCTCCAACCCCCGAGTGCGTTTTCGACTCCCTAGCCTACGCCTCACCTTCACTCTCAACACCCCTCTCCCCCCCCTCTTCCCTTCACCAAAAGTTTTCACTTCTCTCTGCACCAGTCAAATTATTGCGTCATATGTTGAGCAGGGGAAAAAAATAAAAAAACAAGGAATGGTTTGTTAAGGGACTCCGCCGCTCGTTTGTCTTGCACTACAACGGAAAAGATAATGGACACAAAACTGGTGACAGCACCCGCCCCTGCTGTGGGCAGGGTGGCTGTGGTGGAGGTCACGGGGATTTAAAGGGCCCATTTGGTTTTATAATCTTCGAAGATTCGGACCGTTGGGAGGGAATTAATTACATTCATGAGTTACAGCTTCATAATTACCTCCTTAAGCCACTGAAAAGACTGCGACAAAGTAGATTGACACGTTAACACAGCGGGGCAACATTAATGAGGCAACAGGGTCATTTACGGTAGGCACGTTAACACAGCAGGGCAACATTAATGAGGCAACAGGGTCATTTACGGTAGGCACACTGAATTACCGTTGTCAGAGGGGCGGTAACTTTTTCTCATCATCTCAGTTTAAATAATGAGAGATAAATAGATAGAGAGAGAAAGAAGAGAGAGAGAGAGAGAGAGAGATGGAGAAAGAGGGATGGAGATGATAGTAATTGTGTTTACTTGATGTGTGTAACTGGCCCTTCTTAAACATAGGCAAACCAGGTGGCTACTTTTGGGCCCTCTCAGTAAAGGGGCCTCCATCGGTTGGTTTTCTTTTTGCAAGCCGCAAGGAACGGCAACCAGGGCACATGTCAGGGTCCCAGGATTAAAAATGGTTTAGCATTTAAGGTCGCCCTTGTTTTTAAAGATAATACGTTGCCCAATATCTGCATACGGCAGCCTTAACTGCGTTTATCTAATGGCCCATAAATCAAGTAGTTCTGCATATGTCCCTCAAACGTATCTTGTCTTAGGTTCTATACCTTTACTAGTACCTCCAAATGTAGCTTTACACATAGGCCCTTTACTGTACGGTAGCCTAGGTTACCCAATGTGAAGGTTGTGATGTTTGTTTGATGTTATACTTTGATGTAGATAAATAGCATAAACTTGTAGGCGTACGGTAGCGTGGTGAAGTCTGGTATGTTTGACACAAATGTTCACAAACACTTCATAAATAAGAGTCTCAAGGCTGCACGGCTGATTCATTGGCACATTTATTGAACAAAGACATTAAAGTAGCAAACATGTTAAATGATAAAGGCACATCTTCAAAGTCAAGTAAAACACGACTTGCTAGTCTGAGATCAAAAGAGTAACTGCCTCTATCTCCAAGGCTTGTATCTAAGCCAGTCACAAATGACGTCTAACTAGAAGTAACTACGTCACATAACAACATAAAAATTCATACTCTCTAGAGTCACTTAAAAAAGTGTGATTAACACACATGCACAAACCAAATCAAACAATGTATATTTAATTCAACTTTAATTCCTTGACACCCAATAATGTAAAAACGGCCCTGGTGAGTGAATGTAACTACTTTTAATTTCCAAAAAGTCCCTAAACTTCTAACGGCCATCATCACCAATCACACTGAATGATAATAAACAAACAATAAAAACAAGACAATGGTGTCAAAAGCTGTAGCAGTATATGTTATATGATAGCCCAGCCTGGCCAAAGAAACGACATGCATTTATTTTATTGCTAATTAATTTAGCATTGATCGGTGAGTACGGCTGGCCATTGTGGTCAGAAATATGTAATAAAGACATATCTGTAAACAATTTATTGAGATCTAATTTAATTCATTTAATTACGTCATTTTTTTTTACACAATTTTACTTTTATTTCATGTTATTTTTTTTTAATGGTTTGTTTTTCTTTCTAATTCTCCTTTATGTTTGAAAGTGTGAGCGTGAGAGTGAGTGTGTGCGTGTGAGTTTGTGTGTGAGTTTGAGTGTTTTTTCGTTCTCCTTGAGTGATATCCTATCTTCCGATTTTTCATTTCGTTCTGGTCTGGTGAGCAATTGATCTTGTTTGTGACTTTTTGGACCAATGTTGCAGTTGTTACTGTTGTATTTTCACCACTGCGACTTTCTAAGGAAAATCAATAATTGCTTTTTAATGTAATGTACTCATACGATGACCCACCTATGGTTGTGTGGTGTAAGAGCGCTGGACTGTCAAACTAATTGTTCCTCGTTTGTGATCCAGTGACTTAGTAAAGTCTGTGTGTGTGTGTGTGTGTGCACTTGGTGGTCGTTGAGTGCAAGTTTTCTGTGACGTAGTCTACACGTTTGTGTGTGGTCATTCATTGCCTGGAAGTTTTCTGTGACGTAGTCTACACATTTGTGTGTGGTCATTCATTGCCTGGAAGTTTTCTTGACGTAGTCTACACGTTTGTGTGTGGTCATTCATTGCCTGGAAGTTTTCTGTGACGTAGTCTACACATTTGTGTGTGGTCATTCATTGCCTGGAAGTTTTCTGTGACGTAGTCTACATTTGTGTGGTCAATACCTGGAAGTTTTCTGTGACGTAGTCTACACATGTGTGTGTGGTCATTCATTGCATGGAAGTTTTATGCTGACGTAGTCTACACATTTGTGTGTGGTCATTCGTTGCCTGGAAGCTTTCTGTGACGTAGTCTACATTTGTGTGGTCAATACCTGGAAGTTTTCTGTGACGTAGTCTACACATGTGTGTGTGTGGTCATTCATTGCCTGGAAGTTTTCTGTGACGTAGTCTACATTTGTGTGTGGTCATTCATTGCCTGGAAGTTTTCTGTGACGTAGTCTACATTTGTGTGGTCAATACCTGGAAGTTTTCTAGCGAGCATAGTCTACACATGTGTGTGTGTGGTCATTCATTGCCTGGAAGTTTTGCACATGTGACGTAGTCTACACATGTGTGTGGTCCAATGCCTGGGAAGTTTTTTGTGACGTAGTCTACATGATTTATGTGCGGTGTCAATACCTGGAAGTTTTCTGTGACGTAGTCTACACATTTATTAGTATTAGTCATTCATTGCCTAGAAGCTTTCTGTGACGTAGTCAACACATCATGTGGTCCAATACCTGGAAGTTTTCTGTGCAGTAGTCTACAAAATGTGTGTGTGGTCATTCACATTGCCTGGAAGTTTTCTGTGATGTAGTCTACATTTTGTGTGTGGTCATTCATTGCCTGGAAGTTTTCTGTGACGTAGTCTACATTTGTGTGGTCAATACCTGGAAGTTTTCCTGTGACGTAGTCTACACATGTGTGTGTGGTCATTCATTGCCTGGAAGTTTTCTGTGGCTGGTCTCACATGTGTGTGGTCAATGCCTGGAAGTTTTTTGTGACGTAGTCTCCATATTTATGTGCGGTCAATGCCTGGAAGTTTTCTGTGACCAATAATCTACACACCTGTGTGGTCAATGCCTGGAAGCTTTCTGTGACGTAGTCAACACATCATGTGGTCAATACCTGGAAGTTTTCTGTGACGTAGTTTACACACCTGTGTGGTCAATACCTGGAAGTGTTTCAGTGACGTAGTCTACACAATGTGGTCAATGCCTGGAAGGTTTCACCAGTTTATGTGCAGACAGACTGCAGGGGATTATATTTTATTGCTGACATATTGTCAGGCGAGATCTTAAGTTGTTTTATTTTGCCTCCACTGAACTGGAGCTGCTATTTACATCCGGGTAGGGGGTGGTGGTGTAACTCAGCCTGCCAAAGGTTTCAGTTTGACATAACGGTTTATCTCTACCCCCTTCAAGTAAAGTGGTATAACTGTAATACGACATTTCTTGAGTTCTGGAACCTGAGAGATAAATTTTTTATAAACAAAGATAAGGTTGAGATTAAAAATTAGGGAGTTGTGGAAGAGAAAAGAAGAAAAAAGAGAGAGAGAGAGATAGAGAGAGATTAAGAGAGAGAGAGAGATAGATAGAGAGAGAGAGAGAGAGAAGAGAGAGAGAAGAGAGAGAAGATAATTGGTATAAAAACGACAAGTAAAGATATGACGATATGGAAGTCATTTAGAATAAAATGTGTGAGTCTTGCAGGCAATGCTGTAGATTGCACTTTGTCCCCTTGATATTCCACAACATGTCAGTTCCAACAACTGCAGAGAAAGAGAGCGGGTATATGTGTTGGAGTGGAGGGACTGGACGGGGTGTAATGGACATTATGGGAAACATGTCTGACAAAAAACGATGAATACAGTTAGTAAAATATGACATGCATGCTGGGTGAGTCACGTGATTTTCTTTATTGGATATTAAAGTGGGTTGGGGGGGGACCTGTGGCTGAGTCATGTCGTGCGCCCATGAAACGGCCTGAGCTTCCCGGGTTCAGATCCTTCCAGGTCTAATTAAAGATCTATACATGTCTTTAAAAAAGAACTGGGTGCCTGTAGATTGGTTGGCTTAAAAGTCTATATGGCTGGACATTGTGCTGGTCACACAATCCTCTAGTTCGCCGTTGAAGAGTTTCCGACCGATGAATTCTAACCAAAAAAAAAAAAAAAAAAACGATTAAAAAAATAAAGAGTACTCGCGGAAAGCTTTAACTTTCCATGCAGAAGTATCGTTAACTAACAGGTTACGGGTGTTTTCTGGGGTGGGTGGGGGTGGGTGGGGAGGGGGCGCTCTACTCTTGGCTTACCTCTCACCCATCGTAAATTTAGTGGCAAAGTAAAGTAATCGGAAGACTATCAATACCTGAGAGTCCATGGGTTCGATCTCCTGTGAGAAGATTGATTTCTTCCGGACGTGCTGAAAGTTTCCTCCGTGGCCATTGCACCATCGTCTATGTTTTAGGGGAAGGGAGATAGAAGGGCCAAACAAATACTTCTCCACGAGTGGCTTATGGAATCTAAAAGATAATGATCTTTTACTCCAAGGGTTCTTCACAGACCCTCCCCTCTCCATGTCAACGCCACCCTACTTCGAGGGTCATCAGGTCAGTGTTACATGGCTCCACCCTTACATGTCCAGTTATACGCACGAACACAAGGATCCATGCCCAGCTAACTTCACCTGCTAATTCACAGCTTTCTATCCCTTATCTTAACACATTAAAGGACATACCCCAAGCAAACAATGGACTCTCCAATAAAACGATACTAGACTGCGCCGTCTCATCTAGACTAAATGTATTCTTAACCAATTGACCAACAGACCTGAGCCGTCTCATCTAGACTGATTTCATTCTTAGCAACATTGACCAATAGACTGCGCCGTCTCATCTAGACCGAATCCATTCTTAGCAACATTGACCAATAGACTGAGCAGTCTCTATGGTTTATGTCCCCCGGTGAGAAAAAAAACAGGGTGACACCCCCCTCTCTCAAGACTTCCACCATGAGGGATAGTACATATTTCGAATTTTCCTCACTAGACCTTAGAGAATTTACTTTAAATACTTAAGCGTTAAAAACAGAAAGTATTACTGACTGTATTTCAGAAAATATATATATATATATATATATATATATATATATATATATTAATTTCATTAAACTGTGTTAGTAAACTACGTCTCCAATATCAGGCGAAGCCACGTGACTGCAAGCGATCATTTTTTTTAGAACGTTTGCAAAATAAAACTCTAAATTGACGTCCGAGCAGCTTTGATGTGTATTCATTTACCTAAGAAGTTCCAGACGCTCTGCGTGGTGGCACCCCTATGCTACTGCTCTGTGTCAGAGGCGTACCTAGGGTGAGGGGGGGGAGGGTCCAAATTTGAAAGTCACCCCTGGGCCCAAACTTGAGGAGGGGTCCCCAAAATTATTTTTACATTAAATATTTAGTACATTATCTCATGTCATGGTGTTGAATTTCAAAATGCGGGGGCCCCTAAAGAGGTCAAGCCCCCCGGGCCCCCAAAATTCCTAGAGTTCGGCACTGCTCTGCATGGTGGAACCCTGTGCTACTGATCTGTATGGTGACACACTGTGGTACTGCTAATGTTTTTAACTATGATCTGTTATAAGAACCGACTATACTCGAAATTTTCTGCTGTGAAAATTAGAACAGTTAATTTTGAGTCACCCCTAAAAATGGTGTCACTCACCCGTAGCGGCCCGCATTCCCCCCCGCAACCCCCACCCATAGTCACGCCACTGCTAAGGAGTACCTCGTTGAGCGTACCTTCAGAAGGGGCCTAATGGCAATTAGTGGTGTGTGAAATGAAAACATGTGTTCGCTCTCGACGACTCTGAAAAATCGTTTAGAGACCCCCACGGACCGAACCCACAACGCCGTACAGGTAGCGGCGTGACTATCTCATTGGTAATTTGTGTGTGTGTGTGTGTGTGTGTGTGCGTGTAACCCAAAACAATTATGAAAGTATATGCAGAACAAAGATAGTAATATTTCAAACTCTCATATCAGCAGGATTTGTTTATTTGTCTCGTCCATATAATTACCTACCCCTGTCCATGTTTAATTTAGTGGCAGTTTGGATCATATGGCTTACACACTTGAGAATGACATGTAAACGTTCGATTAGTAAGAGGGGCCCATACTGTGCCTGCTTAGGGATTTGGTGGCCCCGGGGTCTTGGCCTCTTTGAGAGAAAGGGGGCTGCATTTTGACATTTGACATCATGGCATGGGAGATAAGTGTAACTAATATTTAATGTAAAAATAAACTTGGGGCCCCGCTCAAGCTGATGCCAGGGGACTTAGAATTAGGGTCCCTACTCCCCCCTAGGATACACCTAAGGGCCCATGTAAGGGGCCAATGTAATCGTCGATCTCATGTGGTACATATAGTATTTTGAGTCAATCTCTCCTTACTTGCATCTCCTCCTTCAAGCCAGCTACTGGCGCTGCTTACTAAATATTTGCCTAGCTATATTACCTTTGCTGGCATAATGAAGATGGATTGACTGGCCGATTAGGAGTTGATTGTTAGAAAAACAGGTGCATAGAAAGATAGATTGATTGATAAATAGACTGTTAGATATACGGATACAAGGCATAGATTAGATAGACGGCGGAAATATTAATATATTAAATGGTAGAAACATAGACATGAGATAAATGCGTAGAAGATTAAATTAAATGGGCAAATACATGATTATGTATTGATAAACAGACAGATATACGAATAGATAGATATACAGATAGATAGATAGATAGATAGATAGATAGATAGATAGATAGATAGATAGATAGATAGATAGATAGATAGATAGATAGATAGATAGATAGATAGATAGATAGATAGATAGATAGATAGATAGATAGATAGATAGATAGATAAATAGATAGATAGATAGATAGGCAGACATACTCCGAGAAGACTTTTCTCCTGAAGGCGAGGAAGGAACATTAGTGATATTCTTGTCAGGGGCGTTAGCAAATGAGTCTGGAAAAAAATATGAAATAGAAGAAAACAACACGAGTGATTGTACTTGATTCCACTGATAGATAGAAAGGGAATTCAGGAGAAAATACGCCAAAACCTGAATTAGAGGTCTGCATAACGAAAGAAATGTGTTGCAGATAGTGGGTGTGGGAAGAGTGGCGGATGGGGGGGCGGAGGGGGTGGTCGGAGAGGCGGAGACAGATAAGGAAAGGAGGAAATAGCTCCCTCATTTTATAAAAAAGAATGAAATGAAAGAAAGAATAGGGGAGTGGGGGAAGGAAGGGAAGGAGGGGGGGTGTAAGATAGAAAAGGGAGACAACCAAGTATATAGTTTAGTGCTGTCCGGACCTCCCTCTTGCCGTCATACAGAATGAACGAAACAACCAATCTCCCGCCACTGCCACGAGCAAGGGCAAGGGGCGGGCAACTCCTAGACGACTAGCCAAGGGGAGAGAAGAATAACGAAAAACAAAAAAAAAAGGGTGGGGGGATACTAATTAGCCTTGGGGAGGTGGTGGTGGTGGGGGAAGGGGGTACGTAGAGGAGGTGAGCTATCTGAAAATAAGAAACCCAAGAAGAGAAAACTCCAACATTGTTGTCTTGTGAATGTTGTATGCAACACAAACGTTTTATTTTTTTTTTTGTTGTTGACTATCTGTATGTCTGACTGCTAGTCTGTCTGTATATCTATTTATCTATATCTGCTTGCCCATATACTTATCTATCTATCTATCTATCTATCTATCTATCTATCTATCTATCTATCTATCTATCTATCTATCTATCTATCTATCTATCTATCTGTCTGTCTGTCTGTCTGTCTGTCTGTCTGTCTATTCTGTCTGTCTGTCTGTCTGTCTGTCTATCTATCTATCTCTATCTATCTATCTATCTATCTATCTGTCTGTCTTTCTATCTATCTATCTATCTATCTATCTATCTATCTATTTCTGCTTGTCCGTCTGCCTATCTACCTGTCTATCTTCAGTCTGTGTGGGTTTCACCATAGATTTGTCCATCTATTTTTTTAATCTACCCTATCCCTCCAGATATCTCTCTTAAGAGACCCATTTACCAAGCCCCCTTAAAGAGGACTATCTACCTATCCAAACCTTCAACCAATGTGGCCTGTCGGCTAAATGCGCCCACCATAAGTCATTAATGGTCCATCGTCAATTTACAACCTTCCGTGGACTGAGAAATTTATAGGGTGATTGGGGGGGGGGTTAAATCTCCCTCTGAAAACTTTACTTAATAACATTCATTGGCAAATGGATAAATAAATAAATAAAAGCTTCAAATCGAAACAGACGCACACGCTTTTCTTTTTAAAGTTATTAAAATTTATGTAAACATAAATATGTAATGTCTAAATCATTTTTTTTTAATTTTTAATGAAAACATTTTTTATTTAAATTTGTTTACATATCTTTTATTAAATTCATATTTTCTTCAGTCCAGAGTAGCCAATTGCGATGACACTATTAAAGTGATGCGCGCGGTACAAAATGTAAACAATGCTACATTTCTTTTTTTCATTCTTCAGAAATATCGAGGCTTTAAATAATCGATTCAGAAATATCTAAGCTCATGTGTGTAGCTAGATCAAAAGGTGGGCATCCTCATATAACCGGGGGCCACACGGGTTCTTTAATTTCTCTTAAGGGCCGGACCAAGCGCTGACAGAAGGAGTGTTTAAATTAGAGATAAGGAACAGAACGCCAACCGTACCTGACCCGATGGCCGTACTTTTCCCCATGTCTAAATTAGAGCATTAAATTACAAAATTAAAATTGCGTAATATGAATTGAATGTCTCAAAAACAATCAGACAACTGATTCAAAACTTTTTAGTTCCCTGAGCCCTAAAGGGCCATTGGGGCAGATGAAGTGTAGAAATCATCTGTAATTCTATAACCTCGGCAGATGCAGGATTGTGTTGATTGGGCTTCGCCTTGATCATTTACATCCCCAACTTTTAAGTCCGGCACCCATTCAAGCTGGGTGGACTTATGGAACGACTTTTCACCAAATTTTTCCTTGAAAAGATTCCATGGTTCTCTCCGAGGATCGAACCCTAGACTTCTAAAGAGTATCTACGCACTCAATGCATCAATCCCCACAATATGTATTCAAATGTATCCAAAAACTATTTCCCAACTGAATCTAGTTTAGCAGTAAAAACAACATTAACAACAACACACACTTGATCCGTTGGGATGCATTAACTTCCACTATTTATTGATTTATTCCAGTCTTTCTTCTTGTGTTTTTTTTTTCTATCTTAATATCTATATGTTGATTATTCAAATGCACAAAGCTTTCTAATGTATCGATTGACACGTCTCGTTTAAATAATATTATCTGTAGTTTAGCTTCTGAGCGGTCACTGAACAATATGAGTTGATCGATCAATATTGCAACAGCATCAATAGTTGATACAGTTTAATGCAAAGTGATAAATTTACTGTTGGCTGGACTCTCTTGTTACCAACACAGTATCACGTGTAAAAGCAAAGATCATCTGGGGCAAGTTAGGTGTAGAATCAGAGGCGCAACTAGGAGAGGGGGTCCAAATTTGAAAGTCCCAAGGGCCCCAGCTTGAGGGAGGCCTCCAAATCATTTTTTACATTAAATATTAAGTACATTATCTAATGTCATGATGTCGAATATCAAAATGCAGGGGCCCCATCAAACACGCCAAGCCCCCTCCCTCGGTTCCTTAAATCCTTAGGTTCGGCACCGTGTAGAGGAGTTCACCTACTTCTGGAACCTCGGAGCTTTGAAGGGGTTGTGTTGTTAGCACAACGCCCATCCCTTACTAATGCAAGGTATCTATTCTCACCAAGGATCGAACCAAGGACTCTCAGGTCGATAGTCAAGTGCTCTACACCGCTCGACCATCCGGCCACCTGGTGTCATTCTACATGGACAGGGCAACTGAGCGACAGCAACAAAGGGGGAAGGATGGTCGTGTGTTTAAACCACCTCCACTGTCTGCCTGAGGGTCCTTGGTTGAATCTCGGGAGAAGAGCAACGGTTAAAGTCCCGCTATATCTCCCGTAGTTCCTCCATGTTTAAAAAAACAAGCAATTAAGCCTGTTCCATTCTGGACACAGGACGTGTTAGCACACATTTTCATGTTATGTATCAGTACGTATGCTATCTTTCAGTAAATATTTGTAAATTTTGGAAATGTTTATAAATTCAATTGTGTAATGCATATATCTGTAAAAAAAATTTATAAAGACGTTTCTTTATATTTGAAAAAAAATTATTTTCTCTTAAATCTATCTACAAGTGGTTTGTGGTTACTGAAATAGGACTCATAATTGAAAACATTCGAAATTATAGTCATTTAATCGTCCGAAAACTCCGTCAATTGTTTCATAACTCCCAACGTTCTTTCAATTAAACTCAGAACACAAGCTTACTATTTCATTTGATGAGTTTCTAAATAAATCTTGGTGAAACTACGAAATGCAGTATTTCGCACCAAATGAACGGGCTATTGAACACACAAGGTGTATATATAATATATAAGAAGCCCCTTATGAGCCCTGAAGCCCGGCCCTCAGAGGTCCTATCGCGAAATGAACTTTTGATGTACACATGGCAGGCCAAGACCTACAAAATGATATATACATGGTGGGTCTAAGACTTATAAGTTGCTGAGATATAGCGCTCCTTTATTAATATAGCTTATATAGTAAAAAACGGTACTAAGGCCCCTTTTACGGCCCTGAGAGGTCAGATCGCGAAATGGGAAAAAGTCATTTCTTGGCAGGCCAAGACCTACAAAATGATATATACATCATGGGTCTAGTCATGGGACTTATGGTTGTTGAGATCTAGTTGATGACTGACAGACAGACAGACAAAACGGGGACAATAGAGCAATTTTTTTCGAAAATGCTCTCAAAGTGGCTTTTTGTCTGTACTGTCATTTCGTTGTTTTCGCTGTAGCCATGAAAGTTTACCCCGGTGTTTTCAGCCCGTTTCATCGAGTACCCTCATCAAACTCTTCGCCGACCACAATTTGGGTTTTTTTATTTTATGTGTAGATAGATCAAAGGTGGGCATCCTCATATAACCAGGGGCCACAGGGGTTCTTAAATTTCTCTTAAGGGCCGGACCAAGCGCTGACAGAAGGATTGTTTAAATTAGAGATAAGGAATCGAACGCCAACCGTACCTGACCCGATAATGCCATTACTTTCCCCGTATGTCTAAATTAGAGCATTAAATTACAAAAATTAAAATTGCGTAATATGAATTGAATGTCTCAAAAACAATCGAACAACTGAATCTATTTTAGTAGTAAAAAACTTAAATGGCGTAGTATTTTTTTAGTTCCCTGAGCCCTAAAGGGCCATTGGGGCAAATGAAGTGTAGAAATCATCTGTAATTCTATAACCTCGTCTTGCAGGGATTGTGTAGTTAGCACAACGCCCAGCCACATTTACATCCCCAACTTAAGTCAGGCACCCATTCAAAGCTGGGTGGACTTATGGAACGACTTTTCACCAAATTTTCCTTGAAAAGATTCCATGGTTTCTCTCCGAGGATCGAACCCTGCACTCTCAGTATCTACACCACTCGGACATCCGTCCCACAATATGTATTCAAATGTATCCAAAAACAATTTTCCCAACTGAATCTAGTTTAGCAGTAAAAAAAAAACATTAACAGCAACACACACTTGATCCTTGGGATGCATTAACTTCTACTATTTATTGATTTATTCCAGTCTTTCTTCTTGTGTTTTTTTTTCTTTCTATCTTAATATATATATGTTGATTATTCAAATACACAAAGCTTTCTAATGTATCGATTGACACGTCTCGTTTATATAATATTCTCTGTAGTTTAGCTTCTGAGCGGTCACTGAACAATATGAGTTGATCGATCAATATAGCCAGCATCAATAGTTGATACAGTCTAATGCAAAGTGATACATTTACCGTTGGCCGGACTCTCCTGTTACCAACACGGTGTCACGTGTAAAAGCAAAAGGTCATCTGGGGCAGGTTAAGTGTAGAATCAGAGGCGTAACTAGGAGAGGGGGGTCCAAATTCGAAAGTCCTAATGGGCCCCAACGAGGGGGCCCCAAATCTTTACATTAAATATTAAGTACATTATCTAATATCATGATGTCGAATATTCAAAATGCAGGGGCCCCACCAAACACGCCAAGCCCCCAGTCCCTAGGTCCCTTAAATCCCTAGGTTCGGCACCAAGTAGAGTTCACCTACTTCTGTAACCTCGGAGTTTTGAAGGGGTTGTGTTGTTAGCACAACGCTCATCCCTTACTAATGTCCGGTATCTATTTTCACCGAGGATCGAACGAAGGACTCTCATTTCGATGGTAAAGCGCTCTACACCGCTCGGCCATCCGGCCACCTGGTGCCATTCTACATGGACAAGGGCAACTGAGCGACAGCAGCAAAGGGAGGGGGAGGAGGATGGTCGTGTGTTTAAACCGCTTCCACTGTCTGCCTGAGGGTCCTTGGTTGAATCTCGGGAGAAGAAACAATGGCAAAAAAGTCCCGCTTATATCTCCCGTAGTGCCTCCATGTTAAAAAAAAAAAGTGCATTTTGTCTGTACGGTCATTTCGTTGTTTTCGCTGTAGCCATGAAAGTTTGACCCGGTGTTCTCAGCCCGTTTCATCGAGTACCCTCACCAAACTCTTCGCCTTCCACAATTTGGGAAACACTGATCAAATCGATTGAAATTATGCAGGTTTTTATTTCTTTTATTTTTAACAATAATCTTAAATGTATTTGAATTTCTTCATAAGATAACCAAGACATATTCTATATGCTCAGGTCTCGTACAGGGCAAAGTTATATTTTCTGATAATAATAAAACTATACTTCAAACTTCTGCACTGACCAACACCATATATAATTCTGTGAATGTCTGTGTCTGTGTGTGTGTTTCATTAGAACATTTGACTTGAAATAGATCACGTTTCTCCATAATTCAGAAAAACATTACCAGAGTGTTTTATGTAAGTTGACATATCTTTGACAAAATGACGTCTGAACACTTTTTTATTTAACAGACAAAATGTCAAGAATGTCAAATCAATATGGCCAACCAATGGTTAGTCTTATGTCTGATCAACTTAGAGCAAATGACAAATAGACACAAAAAATACAGTTGTCTGTCTAGTTCACATTTGAGTCAGTTGTCTGTCTAGTTCACATTTGAGCCAGTTGTCTGTTTAGTTCACATTTGAGTCAGTTGTCTGTCTAGTTCACATTTGAGTCAGTTGTCTGTCTAGTTCACATTTGAGTCAGTTGTCTGTCTAGTTCACATTTGAGCCAGTTGTCTGTTTAGTTCACATTTGAGTCAGTTGTCTGTCTAGTTCACATTTGAGTCAGTTGTCTGTCTAGTTCACATTTGAGTCAGTTGTCTGTCTAGTTCACATTTGAGTCAGTTGTCTGTCTAGTTCACATTTGAGCTAGTTGTCTGTCTAGTTCACATTTGAGCCAGTTGTCTGTCTAGTTCACATTTGAGCCAGTTTTCTGTCTAGTTCACATTTGAGCCAGTTGTCTGTCTAGTTCACATTTGAGCCAGTTGTCTGTCTAGTTCACATTTGAGCCAGTTGTCTGTCTAGTTCACATTTGAGCCAGTTGTCTGTCTAGTTCACATTTGAGTCACTTGTCTGTCTAGTTCACATTTGAGCCAGTTGTCTGTCTAATTCACATGTGAGTCATTTGTCTGTCTAGTTCCCATTTGAGTCAGTTGTCTATCTAGTTCATATTTGATTTTGAGTTAGTTGATAGATTTTAAAATAAAATCCGGAAATGGAAAAGAAACAGATTAATTGAAGTTAGTTAGTCTGGCGATTTAAATGAACGGAAATTTTTTTTTTTTTATAATATGATTTCTTCAACGAAAGATGACGGAAAGCTGGATAAACTTTAAATATAAAACAAAAAAAAAATAGGAAAAACAGCAATAACTCCCTTAATGTCTCAACATTATATAAACATTTGCTAAACTTATCTAAACTTTATCGAACCATTTCCTAAACATCACCTAAACATTTCCTATACATCACCTAAACATCCTCTAACTAAACATTTCCTAAACATTACCTAAACATTTCCTAAACATCAACTAAAAATCCTCTAACTAAATATTTCCTAAACATTATCGAAACACTATCTAACCGTTATCTAAACATTACCTAAACATTATCGGCTTAAAATTGGCCGATTATGGTTATTGTTTTATTATTATTAAATGCCTCGAAATACAGTTAATGTTTCTAACGACAAACTCCTTGAAGTGCGTTTCACAAAACCAATGAAGAACTTATCAGATATCCCTGGTTTCTATCATCAAGGTGTATCGCTCCCACTGAGTTGGACATCTCATTACATACCAACAAGAGCCAACACCTACATCATACAATCAGTGACAGAACGTAAGAGTGGGGTTTCGAACCTCCTCTCCCCCCCCCCCCGGATTCTCCTCTAATCCTCGACCACAAACACACACACACACACACACACACACACACAGACCAGCCCACCTACACTACCCCCCATCACACTCGATATTTTATTATTCCTAGACCTCGCGACCATGAAATTCGGTTCACCTTACCCTTAACCTGTTTTCTTCTACCCACCAACCCACCCCCAACCCCGAAATACTCTCACTCCCACTCTTTATACCTCGTGCACACATTCACTCACACACACACAAACACATATGCAAACCACCCCCTTCCCCCCCCCCCCCACTACCTCGTTTTCATTCTTTTCCCTTCGCGGGAGATGTGAATTAGCGACTTCGCCGATTTATTTTCATAGCTAATTCTTTTTTTTTTTCCTTCTCTCTCTTCTTCTCGTTTCCATACACTTTTCCGTCGAGAGTTTTACACTCGTTGCTTGTAGTAAGCGTGCATATTACGTCATCTCTTTTTACTGTGTATTAGATTATTGTTTTGTTTCCTTATAGATGTAGTTTTTTAAATTATGTTTTTTTTTTAAATGTGTGAGTATTAAATTACGATTGTGTTAGAAGCGAAACAAAGTGTTGGGAGTTTTAACAATTTCTGCTTAACTTCTATTTTGTTTCGTTAAAACAACGTCTCATGTTACACTATTTAAAACCCGTGTTTTGCTTCTAATGTGTTTTGCTCAAGTGTAAATTCAAAATAATTAGGTCATGATGAAGCAGCAAGTGATTCTTTAAACAAAGTGTGAGTAGAATTTCCATAAACAAAAGTTTAATTTTTCAAATTTGAGAAATGTCTGCAAAGAGTCATTCGCCATTAATAATAACCAAATTTACTTTGGTAAACGAACACATTATATTTGGATAGTTTAGGAGGAATTAAAAAAAAAGGAACACGTTTATCTAAGAGGAAATGTGATAAGCTCTTAATTCTATTTCTGGTTCAATGAACCGGCCAATCGTTTCATTCGTTATATCTTTTGTTTTAACAGCTCGATTCCTATTGGATACATTTTAAGCAGAAGACCCAGCGCAATTGGGTAAGTTGATGTTTTTTTTTCTTCCATTCAAGATTCATGATTGCTAATCCCTGAATGATTGTCCACAAACATCAAGTTAATTAAGCTGGTTTACCTGTTAATATGATTGTTCATATAATTTTTTTACAGCTGAATATTATTCTCTCTCCCCAGGGCAGTTCTTAGGTTGTTGTTGTTGTTGTTGTTGTTGTTGTTGTTTAAAGGGGGTGCGGTGGTGGTGTTGGGGGGGGGGTTGGTCCAAGGCTTTAAGATATTTGTGAGTGCCTAAAGCAGCTGATTTGATATTAAAGGTTTTAATTATACTATAAAAGGGGGCTCTTTTGGCGCTTTTTCTTTACATAGGCAGTTGCCTAGTTCACCTATTTATGAAATGGTTTCTGACTTTCATGGTGGGAATCAGTAGAAACACTTTTTTTTTACGACATACTTTCTATTTAGGTCATACTTTCAGTTTATGACCTACTTTCTGCTTACGACATACTTTATTTTTGTGAAATACTTTCTGTTTATGACATAATTTATGTTTATGATCTACTTTCTGCTTATGACATAATTTCTTTTTGTGACATACTTTCTGTTTAAGACATACTTTCTGTTTATGACCTACGTTCTGCTTATGACCTAATTCCTTTTTGTCTCATACTTTCTGTTTAAAACATACTTTCTGTTTATGACCTACTTTCTGCTTATGACCCACTTTCTGCTTTGTGACATACTTTCAGTTTATGGCATATGTTACATTTTTTGAATAACCACAGAGCCCTCACAAATGTTCATGAACTTTAAAAACTACTTATGTGTATATGTGCACTATCTATCTATTTTGTAGCGCATGATTTTGAAAAACAGAGAATTATCAGAAAAGTATATCAGTCTGACACACTGTAGACTGAGCTATAGAGAGAACGTAAGAAATAGCTCTAAATAATCTCCGACAGTAAGGCTGGATTTCAGGGTCAATTCATAAAAAAAGCTACGTCTTTATGTGACATTGATGCTCACATAATATACAGGGATACATTATATCCAAAGTCCGTAGTACTGAATAATCTGAAAATGACATCATAGGACATTCGCTGATGAACCCCAGAATGTATAGAGTGAAATAATGTTTAAAGTTCTGAAAAGTTTGCAGTGGTTGGGGGGGGACCCTATTTGATAGGCCCGGTATATCAAGTGTCAAATTGTAACATGATTCATGTTAACATTATGAAAAGAACATTATAGGATACTATATGACATTTCAGGACATTATAGGACATTACATTGACATTAGAGGGACATTATAGGACACTACATGACATTTCAGGGACTTTATAGGACACTACATGACATTTCAGGGACATTATAGGATACTACATAACATTTCAGGACATTATAGGACACCAAGCATGATATTTCTGGACATTATAGGACACACCATCACATTTCAGGACATTATAGGGACACTACATGACATTTCAGGACATTATAGGACACTACTATGACATTTAGAACATTATAGACACTACATGACATTTCAGGACATTATAGGACATTTGGTAGTGATAGGGGCGTATCAGATATTACTTTTTGTACAAATCTTCTGTGCAGGAGTGAATGAAAGGTACTTCGGGCTGTAATGCTACACAGGTCGCCCAGCTAGAAAAGTGACGCCGAAATAGCAAAGCAGTTAAATGTTTTTTTTTTGCAATTTTCAGATTTGGGTGGAGGGCGCCAAAAAAATGTAACTCGGACAGGGCGCCACAACAGCCAACTACGGCCCCTGCTGTCTGTTGAGTGAAGGTTGTGTGTGGGGGGGGAAAGAAATATCATTTAGGGTGATGGTTCCAGCATCTCTTAAGTCTCAGTCAGTGGAATATTCTAATCTGTGCGCACTAATAAAACTTCCGATAGCGCGCACAAAAAAAAAAATAGATCGCAATAAAGTTTTGTTTTTTCAATCCTATTTCTTTTATCGTACATGGCAATTTCTTTAAATCAGAGGGAGCGATTGGTTACAGCAGCTGCTAATAATTGCGTTGCGTGTAGTACCAATAGTGACGCAGCAAAATGAGTACTGAATACTGCGAATAATAGTCATTAGGGAAAGTAATAACAACAAGGTAACTAACTACTGCTTGTCAAACAATAATACACTTATAGAATAGCTTCAAGATACAATAATACACCTCTAGCGTAGCGTCCAAGATACATAATACACCTCTAGCTTAGCGTCAAGATACAATAATACACCTCTAGCATAGCGTCAAGATACAATAATACATCTCTAGCATAGCGTCAAGATACAATAATACACCTCTAGTGTAGCGTCAAGATACAATAATACACCTCTAGCAAAGCGTCAAGATACAAAAATACACCTCTAGCATAGCGTCAAGATACAATAATACACCTCTAGTGTAGCGTCAAGATACAGTAATACACCTCTAGCGTAGCGTCAAGATACAATAATACACCTCTAGTATAGCGTCAAGATACATAATACACCTCTAGCATAGCGTCAATATACAATAATACACCACTAGTATAGCGTCAAGATACATCAACTCCTAACAAGACATAATTCTATAAAGGTAAACCGTTGAATAACATATCTTTCTCCATTGTTTTCAATACTTATCTCTCTCTCTCTCCCCCTCTCTCTTTCTCTCTCTCTCCCCCTCTCTCTCCTTCTCTCTCTTGATATCACTCTTTCTAAAATGTCTATTTACGTGTCTATCATCCACCCCTCCCCTCTAATCCTTTCTCTCTGCTCTCCACCATTGTTTATCAAAGATATTCCTCCTTCTTCTTCTCCTCCTCCTCTCCCCTAACCCTCCCATAGGAGCTCACGACTCTGAACATCTTCTAACTCTCTTACTTACCTCCATCCGCCCCCGCAAAAACAAACCTCCACCCCCATCCCCTATCTCCTTCTATCCAGGCGTTCAATCTTAAACTCCCCCCCCCCCCCCCCCCCCCCACTTTCCGACTACACCTATTGCTCATTGTTCTTATCAATTACTCTGATCATATTTTTACGAACCGTTCCCACGGAAAAAAAAACAACAAAACAAAAACTATTTCCTATCGGTGTTTCTTTATTCTTCCACCTTCTCCTGCCACCCTAACCCTAACCCTAACCACCTCTAGCACCAGGGGGGTAAACCTAAACGTTTTCTGTCTGATTATACCATTTCTCACAACCCCCCCCCCCCCCCTGCAATTGTCATGATTAGTTGTAGTAGATGGCTGTTATTGGATTGGTTTAAACTAATTGTCCATTTCTCTTTAGAAATATAGCAAGGTATATATTTCTAGATCAATAGCATATATAGATGGATAGATAGTTAGATAGATAGATTGTCTGATTGACACACACATATATATGTATATGTAAGTATAAATATAAATGTATTTATAGATAGATATCTATATAGATTTATGGACAGATAGATGGGTAAGTATGTAGATATATATGTATGGAAGTAGGTAGGTAGGTAGGTAGGTAGGTAGACAGACAGACATATATCAATCTTTGAAAATTTTGAATGTTTGTCCATGTATATCTTTATACCTGTGTCATTGATGTGCCAGTGATTTGAACCAAACCCATCGTTCAATCAATTGATCTGTCCACCTCACTGCCATCAAGTCAAACCCTGTATTACTTGTGGATCTTATTTATCGTTAACAGCAAGTAGCCTGTCTTCATGACTGATCACATAATGCACATAGTACACCTACCACACACTATAAATAGTACACATAATAATACACTGACCGCATACTAAACATAGTACACTGACCGCATACTACACATAGTACACTGACCGCATACTATACATAGTACACTGACAACATACTACACATAGTACACTGACCGCATACTATACATAGTACACTGACCGCATACTATACATAGTACACTGACCGCATACTATACATAATACACTGACCACATAGTATACATAGTACACTGACCACATACTATACATAGTACACTGACCGCATACTATACATAGTACACTGACCGCATACTATACATAGTACACTGACCGCATACTATACATAGTACACTGACCGCATACTATACATAGTACACTGACAACATACTACACATAGTACACTGACCACATACTATACATAGCACACTGACAACATACTACACATAGTACACTGACCGCATACTATACATAGTACACTGACAACATACTACACATAGTACACTGACAACATACTACACATAGTACACTGACAATATACTACACATAGCACACTGACCACATACTTTACTTAGTACACTGACCACATACTACACATAGCACACTGACCTCATACTATACATAGTACACTGACCACATACTACACATAGTACACTGACCACATACTACATTTAGTACACTGACCACATTACACAAATGAATTCAGTCCATTGACCTTGTTAACAAAAGGTGTTCAAGGAAAAAGTAACTCTGATATAAGACATTTAACTCCCCTAAATATATCATAGTTATCTTTCTTTTTCCGTCTTGTCTGCATAATTTTACTTTTATAGCTTGTCATCATCTCATTAATGTCTTGCCGGGGTAGGGACCACAAACAGCAGATCTCCAGAGAACTCAGTCCTGGACCATACTCTCAAGCTGATTCCAAGTGTAACCAACCTTGGTGGTGTTAGCTTCAAGAACGCGCCACTGCGTGTTTGTTGGCCGGCTTTCCTTCCGTTTTTCGTTTGTGGGGGGGGGGTTTCGACCTAGCTTGATGAAACTGACCGCTTATTTTAAGATGATGGCTAATGATAAACTGTTATAGAAATCTACATAGCGAAGCACTTCTCTTTACTAATTTACTAAACACCTGATAACACCAATAACGGTCGGATAACGGCATTAAATCCATTCAGCTTAAATTGGATACAATAAAGGTAGCTGGGAATGTGAGTGATTATACTAAACCTCCTTCAGGTGAACTCTCCTTCAGGTGAACTCTCTATCAGGTGAACTCTCCATCAGGTGAACTCTCCATCAGGTGAACTCTCCATCAGGTGAACTCTCCATCAGGTGAACTCTCCTTCAGGTGCTCTCCTGCAGGTGAACTCTCCATCAGGTGAACTCTCCATCAGGTGAACTCTCCATCAGGTGAACTCCCATCAGGTGAACTCTCCATCAGGTGAACTCTCCTTCAGGTGAACTCTACTTCAGGTGAACTCTCCATCAGGTGAACTCTCCATCAGGTGAACTCTCCTTCAGGTGAACTCTCCATCAGGTGAACTCTCCTTCAGGTGCTCTCCTGCAGGTGAACTCTCCATCAGGTGAACTCTCCATCAGGTGAACTCTCCTTCAGGTGAACTCTCCATCAGGTCAGAGCCGGCTCAGAAGTCTATGGGACAAACACTCTAAAGGAGTGGAATATACATAATTTGGTAACAGGGTCACCAGACATAAAATCTCCGATTTTGTGCCTGAACGAATCCATCCGTTAGAAAAGCCAATTTCCATCTTGAATTCCTGTGAGGATCTTGAAAAGGGCGTGAGACGGAACTAACGGTGGGCATAAAAGGGCGCACCAATTTGGCCCCACTCTCTGTGGGGTTCAGAAAATAAAAATTGTTTTTTTTTTAAATGGGCCCCAATATTTGCTGTTGTGGCCAGGGCCTCAACTAATCTAAAGCTGTCACTGTAAAGAGCCATTTTCTTGGAATACACTCGCTCCAACAAGCCATTGTTTTGTAACACACTCGCTCCAACAAGCCATTGTTTTGTAACACACTCGCCCCAACAAGCCATTGTTTTGTAACACACTCGCTCCAACAAGCCATTGTTTTGTAACACACTCGCTCCAACAAGCCATTGTTTTGTAACACACTCGCTCCAACAAGCCATTGTTTTGTAACACACTCGCTCCAACAAGTCATTGTTTTGGAATACACTCGCTCCAACAAGACATTACAATTCCTTCCTTTTCTTTTAAATAACATGAGGTATCCTTTCCATTAGATAAAACGATCCTGTCATTTCTTTCTTTATCTTTGCCATCCATCCATCCATCCCGCCATCGTTGCTTGGGGGCGAACATTCTCTTTAGGTTCTGCCGACGTCTAAACTAAATATTGCCCATGCCGCCCCCTCCCACCCCACACCACCTTCTAAACCATGAGACATCGCTAAAGAGAACATAATTACTAAACAAAATGTACTCTCAGGAATCTATCTTCAACTTCTGGTATTATATCTTATACTAGCTGTACCCTGCAAAACCTTTGCAAAGAGTTTTTTTTGGTTACGGGTAGATCCGATATTTTCATAATTGTATTTTAAACTGGAATACTGTTGTATTCATTCTTATCTTTCAATTTAACGCAGAACCCAAATCGCTATTATTCATATAGATTTTCTTGCTGTTCTTTTATCTAGAACAATCTCTAGACCGTCACCCGACCTACACTGTACTTATTTCTTCAATGAATTCCTCTTTTGAAAAAAATAAAATTACCCAAAATTCTATCAACCTAGTTGTGAAATCAAGTCAAATCTCAACCGGATGAAGAAATAATTGAATAGCAGCAATTCAAACATACACAAGTGTAATATATATATATATATATATATATATATATATATATATATATATATATATATATATATTTATATATATTAAGTTTGTTTTATCATTCTAAATGTTTATTTCACAATTCAACGTATCAAACAAATAAATAGACAGGTAATAGAATATTTACTCTTTCACTTTCTTTCATCAGACACACCCCCACCCCACCACCCCCACCACCATCCCACATCCCTACCCGTTTAAACCCTCATCTTAAATTTCTTACAAATATTTTTAACCTCCATGTTTTTTTTTTTTACCTCCACTATGAAATATTTTCACTCAATCTTTCGCTCTATCTCTTTTTATTTCATCTTTCCTTTGTCTGTCTGTGTGTCTGTTTTACATTTTCCTACATATAAATATGCATGTATTTGTGTATGTGTATTAAAGACGAACTATGCTCTCTCCCTCTCTCTCTCTCTCTCCCTCCCCCCCCCTCTCTCTCTCTCTCTCTCTCTCTATGTACGTTTTGTATGTGTCTGTGTAAAATGCCCAAAACCAAAGTAAATACATGTGTTTAAAAAAGACCACATTAACTACAGCTATGTGTGTGTGTGTCTGTGTACAATGCCCAAAACTCAAGTAAATACGTGTGTTTAAAAAAGACCACATTAACTACAGCTATGTGTGTGTGTCTGTACAATGCTGAAAACTCAAGTAAATACGTGTGTTTAAAAAAGACCAAATTAAATACAGCTATATGTGTGTGTGTCTGTGTACAATGCTGAAAACTCAAGTAAATACATGTCTTTAAAAAAGACCACATTAACTACAGCTACGTGTGTGTGTATATATATCTGTGTACAATGCTGAAAACTCAAGTAAATACGTGTGTTTAAAAAAGACCACATTAACTACAGCTATGTGTGTGTGTCTGTGTACAATGCTGAAAACTCAAGTAAATACGTGTGTTTAAAAAAGACCATATTAACTACAGCTATGTGTGTGTGTCTGTGTACAATGCTGAAAACTCCAGTAAATACGTGTGTTTAAAAAAGACCACATTAACTACAGCTATGTGTGTGTGTGTGTGTGTACAATGCTGAAAACTCAAGTAAATACGTGTGTTTAAAAAAGACCACATTAACTACAGCTACGTGTGTGTGTATATATATCTGTGTACAATGCTCAAAACTCCAGTAAATACGTGTGTTTAAAAAAGACCACATTAACTACAGCTATGTGTGTGTGTCTGTGTATAATGCTGAAAACACAAGTAAAATACGTGTGTTTAAAAAAGACCACATTAACTACAGCTATGTGTGTGTGTATATATATCTGTGTACAATGCTCAAAACTCCAGTAAATACGTGTGTTTAAAAAAGACCACATTAACTACAGCTATGTGTGTGTGTATATATATCTGTGTACAATGCTGAAAACTCCAGTAAATACGTGTGTTTAAAAAAGACCACATTAACTACAGCTATGTGTGTGTGTCTGTGTACAATGCTGAAAACTCAAGTAAATACGTGTGTTTAAAAAAGACCACATTAACTACAGCTATGTGTGTGTGTCTGTGTACAATGCTGAAAACTCCAGTAAATACGTGTGTTTAAAAAAGACCACATTAACTACAGCTATGTGTGTGTGTGTGTACAATGCTGAAAACTCAAGTAAATACGTGTGTTTAAAAAAGACCACATTAACTACAGCTACGTGTGTGTGTATATATATCTGTGTACAATGCTCAACACTCCAGTAAATACGTGTGTTTAAAAAAGATCACATTAACTACAGCTACGTGTGTGTGTATATATATCTGTGTACAATGCTCAAAACTCCAGTAAATACGTGTGTTTAAAAAAGACCACATTAACTACAGCTACGTGTGTGTGTATATATATCTGTGTACAATGCTGAAAACTCCAGTAAATACGTGTGTTTTAAAAAGACCACATTAACTACAGCTATGTGTGTGTGTGTCTGTGTACAATGCCCAAAACTCCAGTAGATACGTATGTCTCATTTAGAGACATCCTCCACTAATGGGATACGACAGACCAGCCCCATCAGCTTATATTTTTATGTTGTTATCGTTGTTGTTTTTAGTTATAAATACAAGTCGTACCCGCTGGAAAACTGACGAATGCCACAGTGTCTACATTTTTTTTTATATAGTTCACAAAATTATGAACTAAATCGTTAAAAATTTGCTCTCATAAATTTTTATATGAAAACAAAATGTATGCTAATCTATAAACGATAAAAAAAATTAACATTATTTTATTGTTTGTTTCTTTCTTTAAGTTTAATTATCTAGCAGCAACTTTCCATCACTGCATCACTCAACTATGAACAACCTTTTTTTTCCCACCGGTATGTACTGAATACACTCTCTCTTCAAAATGTGTTACTAATTAGGACAAACACGACCAATAAGTTCCTAAATCCTTGCCTGTTATTCCAACAGCCAACAACTTACAATCCCCTGTTTCCTGTTCTGTAGTGACGGTAGAAAGAAAGAGAGAGAGAGAGAGGGGAGAGAGAGAGAGAGAGAGAGAGAGAGGGAGAAAGGGAAAGGGTGGGCGGGGGGGGAGTTGAGAATCAGAGACGTGGAGAGATTCTCTGGAAACATCATTTTAATAGACAAACACAGAATGATTTTTTTGTGTGTTCCCATCATGTCCATCTACTGACCTCAGTAAGTGGACATGAAGGGTCACTCTCTCCTCTCTGACCCTCCCCCACCACCCACCCTTTTCAATATACTCTTAACCCAGAGAGTGTCCATTTGAGTGGACACACAGGTTAAATAAACTGTAAGTAATTTAAACAGTTCGTGTGATATGATCGTAGAATACCCGCCAGCATATTTTATTGTCAAGGATTTCATGAGGAGTTGTGTAGTAGTGTTAACTGTAGTCTTCAATGTAGTGCTTGTTGACTTTTGAGTTTAATGTAGTGCTTACAGTGTGTGAAGTCCATGTAAAGATGAGATGAAATCTCTTAGATCATATGAACCTCTATTGGGACTCTTTTTTATGGTGCCCTTCTTTCATCGCTGATAGTGAGTGCAATGACCATGGAGGCACCACGGGAGATAAAGCGGTACGTTAAACAATGATCTGAAAATCCATTGGTCCTCAGTGATGATCAAACCAGTGACCCTCGGGTCGTCAGTCGAGGGCTTCTAACTCATCCTTACAGTATATTGTACTAGCTGTACCCTTCAAAACCTTTGCATAGAGTTCTATCCCCTTAGGCTTGATCGGCAGGCGAGGTTATTTTTTGGTTTCGGGCAGATCCGATTTTTCTTTTCACGGTTGTATTTTAAACTGGAATACTGTTATATTAATTCTTTACTTTCGATTTAACGCACACTCGAAATGAATATTATTATTTATGATTGTTAATTTTGATGGAAAGTTTACTGTTGCGTTAGATATTTAGCGGTTTTTGGAGTCTCGAACTCCTGGAACAAACGAAAACAAGACAACTAAATTGTATCCAAGCTGTTAAAACACAGACTTAATTAAATACAAGCATACATATTAAAACACAGACTTTATAAAATATCAGTATATCATTTAAACACAGACTTAATTAAATACCAGCATATCATTAAAAAAACAGACTTAATCAATTACCATTATATTATTAAAACAGACACATCATCAAAACAAACACATCGTCAAAATACCAAAACATCATTATAACAGAGACATAATCAAAACAAAGGCATAAAAGACAGATAAATATTTTTCAAGAAAAACATCTTATATAACCAAATCATAGCATTTACGTTCAAGTCTTCTAAACATTAAATTAATGTTAAAACATAAATATCATGCAACAACGAACAAAACATTACAAAAAACACAACATTTTTGGATGATGAACTCCCTAAGGGCGGCGGGATAGCAAAGTTGATAATGAGTTCAACCTACAGACAAAGGGTACAGGTTTCAATCCCTCAAAAGCCACAAATATTCGCCGCTGACTTGGGAGAAGATGGGCGCCGCTTGGAAAAGGACTTAGCAAGCAACGCCACCCAAAACGACCCCAAAAAAAAGTTAGATAAAATTAAAAAGGTCCCCGAGTACAGTGACCCTACATATCGTGTCATGAAATATTTCGGGTGTGATTTTCTTTTAAAACACTTCCCAATGTGAGAGTAAAGTTATATAATAAGACAAATAATATTGTGAGTGAGCCCCTCTGTAGTGTAAACTGCTGTGTGTGTGTGTGTGTGGGGGTGGGAGGGAGAGGGGGGGGTCCATATGTGGGGGGGGGAAATCCAACGTCACTAGAAGTCGACTGTCACGTCAAGTACTTTGAGTCACGTGGTCCATAGAAAAAACGTACGTGAATAACCTACTTCTAAAAATAGTCTGCTGACCTGGTCACGCTGAGTAATGACGTCATTGAGTTGCATTTTTTTTTAAATCTATTTTAATTTTAACCTCAAACCCAAAACACAGCAACACAACTCTTGTTACCTCAGGTTAAAAAAAAATACAACACTTTTAAATAAAATACAAATCTAACCCAAAATAAAAAGTTTAAAGTCCTGGGATTCAACTAGTGTTCTCAAATAAACACCTGGCAGTTTGGGTATTTAAGGAAATTATGTTACGTTTCCCTCCCCATAACAGGACGTGCTGTTTCACGAGGGCTAGGCCAGGCCCCCACATTCGTTTCACACGTTTCGACCTTCACGGCTGCACCGAGCAATTAAGTCATAAAAATATATATATATATAACAAAAAACGGCATCAAATAACGCAAACCAAGCGACAGATATGTAATTTAATTTTTTGTGGTTTGTGGAACATGTGTGGGGGATGTGGGGGAAAGAAAATGTAGTTGAATAGTGTAGCATTAGTTTTTTTTTGTTTTGTTTGTTTGTTTTAAAAGAAGGAAGGTTTAAACTGGAGCTATTCATCTGTTACTTGAAGGGCCGACACAATAAGAGGGCAAGGCATACACATCATGCAAGCAAGGCCGCAGGGGAAAATAATCTTTGATTCTCATAAGGGCTCAGTCGACCGATGAAATCTAGGATCCCCCCCCATCTCCATCTTGTCATAGATAATTTAGAAGGTCATCGATCCATAAAGGCTCGTGGGCCCCTGATAAGTGTTCGGTTGCCCCCCGCGCCCTTTCTAGCAGGGGAAGGGCTTGATTCAAGGAGTAAGTCTCTACACAGTATACAATTCACAGAAATAACTTTTTAATAAATTTTGTTCATCTGAAATCTAAATCAGCGTGTAATTTGTTCCTTTTTTTTTTATTTGCCAGAAACAGATGAAATTTTAAATTCCCGGGTCGGTCTGAGCAACATTTGGGACCCTGGGGCTATGGTGATGGACCTGGAACAAATGTTTATATTTTTTTTTTCAGTTAGGTGGTGCCAATTAAAAAAAAAAGCATAAAAAAAACAGTAACAAATAAATGTGGTCCATCTCACAGTCCTGGCAGTGGCGTACCTAGAATAATCATACCTTTTTATTACTTTTTAGGGGGGGGCGGCAAAAATGTATAGATTAAATTGAAATACCTAAATGAGAGGGCGGGAAATCGTCTTCCGCCCTGGGCGGCCGATACCCACTACGCCGCTGAGTCATGGGGGGGGATGGAACATGTATCACGGTGCCCCAGTTGCCACCACTAGAGGCCGATACAGATTTCTGCTATCCAATTAGAGACATGAAGCGTCACATTTCCGTTTTATCTCATCTGGTCAAACGATTGGAGCGACATTTTCAAAAAATCTCGTGCAATGATGGCGCCTTTTTTTTTTTTGCCCGAGATTTCTGCACCGAAGGAATCAGACGACAAAAACAAAACTAAACAAACAAAACAACATGTATTTTTTTTTAATGTGATCACCAGTCTCCATGTCGTCAGGTACCTGACGTGTCTGCCGCAGGTACACGCAACTTGTGTCAGTACCGCTTGTCCCGGCTGAACAACGCGCACTACCCTCTCCCCTCTCTCTCTTCCCCACACACAACCCCGTCCAGATATAAATGTGTTATGTCAATACGACAGGTAAAGACGCTGTCCGGTGGGGACCTATTAGGCTCATTACCCAGCAGCAGCAGCAACAACAACAACAACAAGGACAACTAAACTTGGTTGACGGGAGGGAGGGGGCAGCTTACACCGAGAAAGTATTTGACCCGTTGTACTTTGCATCCTGAATGTCAACCCTCACCCCCTCCCCTTCACCCTGGGACTAATCTGTGTGCCAAGTAGTGGCTGAGCCGACACTGCACCCACTAGTCTGACGACATGCGCAGTTTGTACAGGGATATATAAAACCCCAACTTAACAAGACAACACCAAGTTCAAGAAAAATGAGATTATTTAGGTCCGACGGTTACTGTTTGTTTTTTCAAAGGCCCCTTTTTTTTTTTTTTTAATTTGAACTTGAACTTGCAAAGTGCTTGAATGGTTGTAAGAAAGTCATTCTCTAAGTTCTTGGAACGGTCGTACTGAAGTCATTTTTTGCGATTCTCTTGTTCCACTAAGAAACTTGTTGCGTGATCGCGCCAATTAGTAATTTTTTTTTTTAAAAAAAAAAAGGATAAATGTAATCAAAAGTTAACAAAAATTGATTGAATTCTCTATCACGTAATTTAACATTTCAATGACCTTATAACCAGGGGCGCCGAGAGCCATCAAGGGCCCCAGGGCAGGACATCATTGCGGGCCCCTTAATAAACAATGAGTCGTGAAAAAATTGACATGGTCGAGGCGGCCGGGCACTTAACATCGCGGCCCCCCTGGCAATGTGCCCCCCCGCTCCCCCTCTCGGCGTGCCTGCTTATACTTCAAATCAGTCGCGACCTACTTTATGAGAACTCCTGCTAAAGGGGAAATATGGTGGGAGGGAAAGGGTGGGAGTGCAAGGCCAACTACGATAATACATA
>JAGDYQ010000115.1:3262715-3280330 GCA_021962125.1 Bulinus truncatus
AAAATCAACAGGTGCAAAGACCTGCTTTTGTAACGGGCGATTTAACGAATCGGTATGTGTGTGTGTGTGTGTGTGTGTGTGTGTTTACCTGCGTGTTATTATTGTTGTCGTTGTGACGGTGTCTGTTACCACCAAGAACGACTTAAATTAATTATCACACCCGACCACAGCAGTGACATTCGCTGCACTGGCGCGTGATGACATAGGTGTTAATTATTTTGCCCACAGAGGCGTAGATAGGTGGGGGGGGGCGGGGGTACATATGTCCCCGGGCGCCGAGGTTCAAGGGCCCCAAATGGTATAGTTTACATAAAATATTAAATGGTTTTCGAATGGGGGGCACTAAAAAAATATTAAAAAAGTGCAAAATGCCCCGGGCGCAAATGGCTTGCCCCCCTCGCTACGCCTCTGTTTGGTCATTGGCACATACGATACATACATATATATATATATATATATATATATATATATATAATTAATCTGCTATAGATTTTTTCAACTTATCTCTCTGTTTTGTGTTATTTTTAACCATTATTACAATACATAAGTAAATGTTATTAAAAAAAAACAACATGTATTGAAATGTTGATTTTAAAAAGAAAAATGATCTACTAGACTTGTCATGGTCACATTCTGCACTACAGTAAGAGTAGATGTCACGCGTCTGTCGATCGCAGCAGTTATTTGGGTCCAAAAATTTCTAGAAGACCCCCCGTACTCTACGAATATGCAAACTATTAAAGCGAATGTCAGAAGCAGTGATCCCCAGCCCCCCGCCCCCACCCCGGGGCCGTAGACAGGTGCCGGTCCGTGGATCACCCGACACTGGGCCGCCCAAGAAATATTTAATGCGACTTTTCTATGACAGAGAGAGAAACAACCCCCCCCCCCGGGGATGAGCAACTGTGAGCGGCAGTGTGGCATTGTGTAAATCAAAACAATTTAAAATATAAATAATCAACGCCCCACCCCCACCCCCCACCCCCTACCCAGCGGGCCGCGGTAAAATTATCCCTCATTGACCGGTCCGCAGTGAGAAAAATAGGCACACATTGCCGACCCTCCTCCCCCCCCTTACCACCCTCCTTTCATAATGACACCCGTTACAGTAAATATTAATATACAGTCTCAAACTTTAGGGGCCCCAAACAGATTCTGTTTTTAATACTTTCAAATCCTCTGCCTAGTCTTTCACACACAAAATAACAAACACAATAACTTAGGAATACCTGTGTCTGGTTGCAGCTCGCATTTGCGAACGATGGTGTCAATGCCGATCGCGACATAACGAAATTCACCCATGGCTTTGCACCTGGGGGTATCCTCCCCCCCAACCTCCCCGCCCCGCCACCTCAGCACCCCCATGACTCTTCAAGGCAAAAGGCATATATAAGAATTCGATTGTCCTTTTACCCCCCATACCCTTTCTCTCTCTCTTATCTCTCTCTCTCTCACCCCATCCCCTTGCTCCCTCTTTTTATCTCTCTCTCTCTCTCTCTCTCTCTCTCTCTCTCTCCATCACCCCTCTCACCACCAACTAACCTCCCCATTAAAAAAGGGAAGCTTGCCCACATCCTTTTTCCTCTGTGTGTGATTCCTGGTCTGTCCGCTTGTCTGTTCTTTAGAGCCTGATACCACGGGTTTCTTCTCCTTTATTGTCGGCCTCTCTGAAAAGAGTGCCCCATTCCCTGCCCCTCCTCCCTCCCCCCACCACCCCACAAGACCTCACGTGCCTGTTTAACATAATATGCTAATTAGGTCACCTTACCGTCTTTCCTTACATAGCTTAGGGACACCTTCTTGAAGTGCAAGTATTTGGTGATAAAAGGGGAGGGGAGTGTGGGGGCGGGACAGTATGGTGTGGTGTCTTGGGGGACACAACTCTTTTTTTTTTTTAAATTATTTTAAGGGTTATTAATAGTAAGTGTTATCTGCTCCTAATTTCCTTCTTAACCTTGTCCTTAACTCAATTTTTAACTAAAAAAAAATATCTTATAGCTCGTCAGCTGTGTGTTTGTGAGGAAAGGAGTTGGGGGTGGAGGGGGAAGGGGGTAACTTATATTGAAAGTGTTTCGGGTGGCCTAAAAGAAAATGGCATGTAAAGCTAGCGAGACAAAACAAACATCGAAAACGTTCCTATACGTTTTTTTTTTTTTGACGTAATTAAAACGTATTATGATCTTTTACCAAGGTGGGCAAATGGGCTTACACGTGATGCAGTGAATCACATCTTTCATTGCTATTTTTTTTTGCATTAAACATTAACTTTTAGGGTCCGATTCTATGGAGTACTTTTTTACTGAATGGAATCCTGAATGCACCTCTCATTGACGTCTTGAGGGCCGCCCCTGGTCATTTGTTCTTTGTGTGATGGATGAAAACAAAATAATAATATACACGACTATTTGCTATACAAGGTTACACCTGTTGTATACTGCTATACAGTGCTATACAAGGTTACACACTGTTATATACTGCTATACAGTGTTATATTTTGCTATGCACTGTTATAAAACGTTATACAGTGCTATACTAATTTATACTGCTATACACTGCTATATACTGCTATTTACTGCTATACACTGCTATATACTGCTATATATACAGCTATACATTGTTATATACAGTTGATTCATTTTAATTGGGACACCGCTTAATTGGGGACAACCGCTTATTTGGGACAAATCTCATAGAAACCAAACCAAGAAGCCAATAGTAAATTTGTATGTTTAATTAGGACAGCTACAATTGGGACAAAAAGCCTCGGTCCCGGTGTGTCCCACTATGGAATCGACTGTACTACTATACACTGTTATATACTGTTATATATTGCTATTCAATTATATACACTTCTATACACTGTTATTCACTGCTATCTACTGCTGTACACTACTTCGTAGACATACACTGTTATATACTGATATAATATGATTTTCTAAAAAAAAAATAATAGTTACCCATTAGAAAGATCTAATATCAAACTTTCACATTGTTTGATATTGTAGCCCACATTCGGTAAAGGAAAAAAAAAACATGTTCCAGGGGATGGAGAGAGAAGACGGAATGATAGACAGATAGATGAAAGTACATTGATAACTAAAATGTAAACTCGCGGATGGGGAGTGGAGGCGCTATGGATCAAGCAGCATAGCGACCCGTATTAGTCCCCCCTCTCCCCACCCCATCCCCGGGACAGGTCGTAGTTCCCTCCCCCCTCCCCACCACCAAGTCTGGTATATAAACGTATAATTATAGATCGGTGTTTAAATTACACCCCACCCCACCCCCACCTTCCACTACGTTCAACACAACCGTCGAACGTTTTATCTAGGTGTGTATGCAGTAGAGCACATACACTTATGGTGTGTAATGTATGCAGTAGACCACATATACTTTTGGTGTGTACGACGTTTCGCGTATGTTCCCGCCCTCGTCTGTATGATGTATTTACACACACAAGTCCAAACTTTACCTACTTCGATAGTCGTAATCGCGACCAACGTCAAAAGATTATCTCCCCTTCCAGGACTCGAGTTGGAAGAGGGTGGGGGTGGGGGTAGGTGGGGTCGGGTCGCTGAGCGCCCTTCGTATTCTGGGGGTTGGGGGGGGGGTGCTTGCTCATTCCTCGAAATCAACGGAGTTGACCTTGCAGGGGTCAAAGGTCTGAATCTGGGGTTCATCAACAGCCTGTGAGATTGTTTCTGATTTGTTTTTTTTTTAGTTTATGAATTGCTGCGGTTGTTAAACTCTGATAAATCTATTCCAGGGATGTCACCTATTAGTGTTAGTCTCGCTGTGTGTACGAAATACCAACATCTCACAGTGTTCAATAATACCAACATCTCACAGTGTTCAACAACACCAACATCTCAGTGTCCAATAATACCAACATCTCACAGTGTTCAATAACAAATACCAACATCTCTCAGTGTTCATTAATACCAACATCTCACAGTGTTCAATAGTACCAACATCTCACAGTGTGCATATTAATAGCATCACATCATACAGTTTGCCCTAATACCAACATCTCACAGTGTGCACTAATACCAACACCTCACACTTACATAAACATGGTGGATTCAGCCACTCTTCACTTCGTAATTTAAAATGAACGCATCTTATGTGAACTGTGATATAAAATACCTGTATTATGCTCTCGGGTTTTTCACCTTAATAATCTAACAACATACATTTTTAATAGTTTTTTTTTTTTTGTATCTATTTTGTACCAGATCAAAGAGAAATTCTCTGGGGAAATTACATTACAAACTGAAAAAAAACAACATATTTTTCGGAAGGGAGGGGTGATGCTGTCTAAGTTAAGCGTCCCCTGGGTTGTCATGGATTTGACCATGCGTGGCTCACCATTTCCCTGCTTCCTATACAGTGAACACCTGTAAAAAGTCTCCACGGTCAAGGAACCGCAACTCCTCGTTATTTTTTTTAAAAGTCTAACATTTGGTGGAATCATTTATCTCCTCTTGTTTCTCTACCATCGCTGGCCACGACGCTGAGTGGGGGAAAAAAGGGAGAGATGTTAAGTCAAAACACTTGTCATTATATTTTTTTTTTCTTTTTACGGCAAATTGAAGATCTTCCAGGGGAGGCAATCATTGGAGTTGAGAATACAAGTTATCGTATCGCGCAGTTGTCTCGCATGCTTTAACATTAAAAAAGAAAGAAAAATTAAAAAACAAAGCAACCACAAGATGGGGAAACAATAAAACAATTATGGAAACGGTCCGTTACATAAAACTATTTTAACCTTGTCATTCCACTTCCTGTAAATTCAGCGGCGTAGCGTGGGTATCGGCCGCCCAGGGCGGAAGACGATTTTGCCGTCCTCTCATTTAGGTATTTCAATTTAATCTATACATTTTTGCCGCCCCCCCCCCCCCAAAAAGTAATAAAAGTGCCGCCCGGTGCGGACCGCACCCACCGACCCACCGCCCCCCTAGGTACGCCACTCTGTAAATTACGTATATATTTTTCTCGAAATAGTTCAGAGCTGTCATTATTAGATAAATACGTTTGTTTTTGTTGCTGTTGTTGATAGTGTTTTAATATTTGTCATTAATAAAAACAAAAATTGTAGGTAGTAGAAATACGAAATTCTTGATGAACTTGAAGAGTAAAAGTTAATTTACATTTTACTGTAACAATTTCTTACTTTAGGTTTAGAAACGACGCTGTCTTTATTAAATGTAATGGGTGGAGTTTGGGGGGGAGGGTAAACATTAAAAGTAAAGTTCCTCTCTTAGCCCTATCGGGCCTTCGGGGCACATGAAGTGTAGAGAATTCATCTGTTTCTATAACCTCGGCATAAGGGGTTGTGTGGCAAGCACAACGCCCAGCCGCCTTTACTTCCTCCCAACTTAAAGTCAGGTACCCATTTAAAGCTGGGTGGACTTGTGGGACGACTTTGCACCAAATTTCACCTGGAAAAATTCCATGGGCCTCACCGAGGATCGAACCCAGGACTGGCGGTCGACAGCCGAGTATCTACACCACTCGGCCATCCAGGGTAAACATTAGATATAGATAAATGCCCCGGGGACGGAGGGTGGATTAGACTAGCTATGGTGTGCAAAAATAGACAACTAATAAACTATATGTATTGAGCTCAAATCCTAGAGAGCAGTCTTGCCAGATGGCGGTTTTTCCCGCCAATTTAAGCGGTTTTTCGGCCATTGGAGGGAATTTTACTCATTAGCGGTTTGGCTGTTTTTTTTTTGCTGGTGTCTCTTCAATGTTTATATAATAAAGTAAATTCAAAAAAGAAGAGATTTATTAAATTTTACGTTAGGTGTAAATTCTGACCATTTGTTTTCTCTTTTAATCATCTGGCGATTTTTGGCGGATTTTGAGTATTGGCGGTTTTTTTTTTAATATTAAAACAAAAAAATAATTGGCAACACTACCCTGGATATCGTTGTTCGCCTGTGAGACCTAATTAGCAATACTAGTTAGTGTTTGCCGTTTTGTGTTTCACTCTAACGGGCAGTGGTGCGGATTAAATAATTCGGTGGGCTGGATTTTTTTACAGCGGGCCGACGTTTTCCCCATGGCTCAGTTATTCAGATTGTGGTGTGGCCGTTATTTAAAACAAAAAGAGGGGGGGAAAATGGAGAATATATATATAGCTCAGTGCGACATACTGCTGGCTGCCATATTGAAAGGGTTAGAGAGAGAGAGAGAAAACGAGAGAGAGAGAGAGAAAGAGATAGAGAAAGAGTAAGACAGAGATCAAATTGAGACTTGCTGTTAAGAAGATGTTTTGTTTTAATGTTTATTCAGTTTGAGAAATGAAAGAATATGGAGAAATTAACAGATGTACTGCAGGGTAAAAAAAAAAAGTAAAATTAAACGACAGATGGTTTACAGATGTGTGAGTGAGTGTGTGAGGGGGAGGGTGTTGGTGTTGCATGATGTATAGCAGAGATGATGTACATCAACTACATGACACACAATCTCATCATCATCATCATCATCATTACAACTGTATGGCACAGCAGCACATCCACAACTGCTGCAACAGTAAGAAACGCTTACACAAACGGTCTTACAGGGTGTAATCAATACATTTCTGACTAAATATCTTACGCAGTTATTAGAGAGTGAGAGAGAGAGAGAGAGAGAGAGAGAGAGAGGGACAGAGAGGGACAGAGAGAGTGAAGAAATATAGGGAGAGAGAGAGGGAGTGAAGGAGAAAGAGAGGGAGAGAGAGGGGGAAGAGAAAGAGTGAGGGGAGAGAGAGGAAGTGGGAGGGAGAAAGGGGAGAGAGAGGGAGGGGGAGAGATAGAGACGCCGATTTAAAAACAAAGTAAGTTTTTCTTTTTTTATTTATTTTTTTGCACTTCTTACTTGACTTCACCCTGTGGGCCATCTGAGCCTTTCGCCCAGTGGGATCACAAGCACAGATCAACAGTGCTAATGGGATGCTTATATCTGATTGTTATGATTGTATGCAATAGTGGTCATCACATACGTGACGGGCGGGGCTAAACAACGGTGGCGGTGTACAATTTTGGGTATGCACTGAATGTCCATGTTACATCTTTTTTTACCTTGTAATGCACTCGTCATGATTGTATGCAGTGCCGTGTTAATACCATTACTTGGCAAATCAGGGTTTTGTTGGTGCCCCCTACACAAGACAAAAAAAATGAGACATTGATGGCTAGCCGTCATGGCACACTCCATTACTCGTCCGGGCCCACCCTCAGAGGAAGTGCATGGATGGGCCCAGTATTCTAACGGTTTTTATAAACTGGACCTTGTATTTACGACGGCGCTATGAAATATGCCCCCTTTATTCTGACCGCCATATGATTGTGTTACTGTATTCTGACCGCCATATGATTGTGTCACTGTATTCCGGCCCCCTATATGACTGTGTCACTGTATTCGACCGCCAAATGGTTACCCTGTGTCTACTGTATTCGGGAAAAATCTGCCATATGAGTGTGTCACTGTATTCCGACCGCCATATGACTGTGTCACTGTATTCTGACCTCCATATGATTGTGTCACTGTATTTTGACTGATATGATGAATGGGCCATTGTATAATGACATCCCTATGAATGGGCCACTGTATAACGACAGTCCCTAAGGAATGGGCCACTGTATAACGACATTCCTATAAATGGCCCCTGTATTCTGACGGTCACAATAATGAGTGACCCGTATTACGACGGCCCTCTGGAAGGGTTACTGTATTCTTACGGCCTTTTTACTGGGCCCCCTACATTCCCCGACGGCCTTGTGGATGGGCCCATTTATTTAAGACGTCCTTACATTATGAACTTGTTGCCCTTAGTACAGAAACTCTGATAAACAAATAATAAAAAAAAGACCCTAAGTACGCAAATATTTTTTACACCTTTTTTTACCTTCATTCAACGTTCTAAGTACATTTACTAATGGTCTAAGGGTCATCCTATACCATTAATGTCTATTCGCTTCATACTGACCGTTATAAAAGAACCAATCAAAACGAGAGTAATGTACATAGTCAAAACCTTATCTATATCATTTTCCCTTTCCACCGATTCCAAGTCTAAATGAAATGGCAACCTATAGATCAAACCCTCCTCCGTCTCCCTCCCTCGCTCAGTTCCCAAGATTGATCTACTAGTCTATTGAACTTTTCATTCTCCTTTCTTTACTTACCGGACGTAGAAATGGTCATTGATGAGGCCGGACAACATTGAATGACAAGTACTGCCCACCGGTTTCCTTCTGGTATCCTTCAGTTAGTATAATAGTCCATTACTGGACAATTTTCTTTTTTCTAAGAGCCATACTCCGGCTTGTTTTATTAGTTCATACTTGGTTGAGTGAATTGTCCAAAATGTTTACTCATCGATCTATCGCGCAGCCCAACCAACTCACCCCTTCCCCTCCCCTTTCCCCGGGATTTAAATTGAGTCAAAACTATTCCCCCCCCCACACACACACACACCACACACACAGATTTGCTGGAGACATCGGTACATTTTCACATAAGATGACACATTTAAAAAAAAAGAGAGAGAGAGAGAGAATTATTTTGGGAGAAAAGTGAATCGTACGTTAAAAGCCTTTCATTGAATTCAAAATAACCGTGGTATGTTCTACTCGTCCAAACATACATCTATACCCCCTACCCAAGCCCCCCCCCAATCCACCCCCAACCCTCCAAAAAAGGGCGGGGGGGGGTGGGAAGTGAGGGTATAGAAAGATGCAATTTTTGAATGTACATACATTTCTATTCTAACTACAGAATGGACATGATGAGCCAGCCACCCATCGTATATGATGGTCTATGGGAAACGGAACATCTTTTGTGGGCTGGAACCACAGAATATCTTTTCCCTGGACAAACATATCTCCTGGATACTTTTCAGGCGGGACACAAAAATTTTGACCCGCCCCACCCCTTTTTTTTTTATAACTATTTTTTTTAAAGAGTTAAACAGCGATGGTGGGGGGGGGGGAAGGGGAGTGGCAGAAAGGGGGAGTAATTTTTCCTCGTTAAGAGATTTACAAGTTGTCAGAGATTATGAAGAATTTATATATATATATATATACACACACACATATACGAATAGATGGTGATAAGCTATAAACATGTACAGTTGATTGGCTAGATCCATGTTATACCTGTGTAAAGTATCGATTTTACCAAGCTTTGCTAACCATATTTCGTCCAAAGTGTGTGTCCATAGTAAGATTATACTGCGACATAATCTTCCATAACCACATCTCCGTGGGTAACTATCATTATTATCAATGGGGCCACATTCCGTGGGGGGGGAGGGGAGAACACTCTTAACGATTTCTTCGTGAATAAATATGGTCACATGCATCATGCGTTAGGGGATGGGGTGGAGGGGGTGGGTAGTGGGCGCGGATAAGTAAGCAGCTGTTCAGGATCACAGAAGATGTTGTCATTCTATACTCACTCTCAGTATTTCACCTATAATCTATTCGGTTATGGTATGTGTGTGAAAAGGGGGGTGTATGTGGCAAAGATGGAGGGGGGAGGTACGCGGAGAGAAAAATTAACATTACTGTCAACTGAGGGGGGGTGGTCTGCGACGGATGTAGAACGCATGTACTTTGTTTTATTTCACTGGAAAAGGGAGACTATTTCACAGGTGCACCCAAGGCGTTACAAACGCTGACCACTTGGGGGGCGGAAGAATGGGAAAGGGGGTGGGGTGGGGAATAACAGCCATATGTAATTTCACAATTTTATCCCCTTATAATTAAACTCATCATTATATTACACCACATCGCATTTATTTGAAAAGGTGCAAAGTTAATGAAATACTACTGATTATGAATATTCACAAAACAATTGATAGAAAGAAAGATAAAATAGATAGATATATTAGATAGATTAGATAGATAGATAGATTAGGTAGATAGATAGATAGATACATAGATTATGTAGATAGATAGATAGATAGATACATAGATAGATACATAGATTAAATAGATAGATGGATAGATAAATTAGATGCATAGTTAAATAGATAGATATATTAGATAGATAAAAAGATAGATAGATAGATAATTTATAGATAGATAGATAGATACATAGATAGATACATAGATTAAATAGATAGATGGATAGATAAATTAGATGCATAGTTAAATAGATAGATATATTAGATAGATAAAAAGATAGATAGATAGATAATTTATAGATAGATAGATAGATAGATAGATAGATAGATAGATAGATAGATAGATAGATAGATAGATAGATAGATAGATAGATAGATAGATAGATAGATAGATAGTCATGTCAGTTAATAGATGTGCCGATAGATAAATATTTAAGTAAATAAATAGCTAGCCACACATAGCTACATCAATGTAAGCAACAATCATATATTATTTTACACTTCTTGAAAAAACAATGAGTCAATTCCAAGTACTTCAAAAAATCCATGTCTTCCATATCCTTGTCCTTGTTGAATTTTCCCAAACGTATTATATGACACGTCCTCCAAAATATGACATTCTCAGCCAAAAACGTATGACTGGCACGACAAATTTATGACACCGTTGTAAATATGTCAATGTCCACTCCACGGATTCGACTCCTTCAACAAATATCATATAATCATAAAAAATTCAAAAAAACGGTTTTATTTTATCAAAAAATAACTCTTGAGATCCAGTGGTCAGGCTAATTTATAGTTCAATTTATAGCCACCTGAGATTATTTTGATAAAGGTAGGCCTATATGGCGTTATAATAAATATAGATATTCAATTATTGTTTTTTTTTTTTTTAAATATGTTTTCATTTGACATTGTATCGGTATTTGGGTCAGACATGACGTCATTGTGTTCTACTTTCGTTTTCTCTTGACAAACATCCCAAGATGCCCCTGTGCGGATGTGAAATGTTTATCTTTTGACCCTGTAAACCAAAATTTGGTGAAGATTTTTTTTTACTGTACTCTTTCTAGATCAGATTATGGGCAAACTATAGCCCGTGGGCCACGTATGGCCCGTTAGGATGTTTTATCCGGCCCGCACTCATCCACTCATCTCTGCTCGTCCATATCAACTTTCAGTTAATACCATTTTGTATATACAGATACTCCATTCATCGATCGTTCAGTTAAATTTTAAAATACTATTGTGAACCGCGGTTAAAAAACAACCAAAAATTGCCAACCCCCGACCAAGATCATCGGTAAAGCTGTATAAGAAAATTGTGTTACAGTTTGTAAACTTGTTTTTTTTTTCCTCTAAGATCTTGGTTGTTTATTTTTTTCCCCATCAAAACCATCTTTTGGTTTTAAAACAGAAACCCCTTTGGCAGCTCTGCCGCATATGATGACGTAACTAGCGTTGTTGACTTCCGGGGAGGACTCTGAAAATTTCACGCCCCCTTCCCGTTCCGAAAAAGTATTTCAAATTATGTCCCTTGATAATAAATCCCCCATAAACCCCATCCCCCACCCATCGCCACACCCACTTTCTACAAATTGTTCTCGCTGATATATCTCGTAGCTTTTGACATTTTTGGTATTTTGCATGCCAAGTACGCGACATAACTGAACAAGACAGAGAATTTCAAGAGACATTACAATGTAACTAATTGAGGTCCAACCTTTTCACACCAGCCCCGTAGCGTGAGAATTCTACGGCAGGGGCCAGGCATTCTACAGCAGGGGCCAGGCATCTACAGCGGGGGGGGGCAGGAAATAAATGCTACTATGTAGAGCAAACAAGCAGAGGGGGGGCAGACAAAACGCAGGGGGGCCCGGCCCCCCATCCCAGCCCGCCCCCACACACACGCTACGGGACTGCTTCACACTCTGGTCACCGCCTACTTAGTTCCTAAGTAAAGATAAGACAGACGCTGTCACCGTTCAAGCTGTTGTTCGCATTTACTTTCTGTGTAAATCATGAGTGTCAGCTCCTGCCTTCAGCTACATTCGGCATGAAAACTTCACCCAACGCGTGTACTCCAACATGTCTCCGCCACTGATCGGCCGGTCCGTCGGGCTGGTTAGCGGGGGAGTTGGGAGGGTGGAGCATTGTCCGGTGGCGCCACGTACCACTTGCAGTTTTACCGACGCCTTCTCTAATCAGTCCCCCCCCCCCCCCCCACACACAAACTTGCTCACTTCGTAAATATCGGAAGGGAGAGCTAGGTGAGCTGCTGCTCTGTTATTTACTATGGGCCCAGAGTCATAGTTATAGATATCTAAAAATAGGCGACCTTTCCTATTAAGAGGCCCCTATAAGGTAAATCTATCGAGGGGCCCCACTAAGACCAATCACCTATCGAGGGGTCCATATAATATGAAACGTCTATCGAGGGGCCCCTCTAGGACGAAACTTCTATCGAGGGGCCCCCTTTAAGTCGAAACTTCCATCGAGGAGGGGGGCCTCCAAGATGATGGGCCAGCTGTCCTCGTTGTCACCACCAAGGGCCTCCACTTATATCCAGGGAAGACAGAATAATAAATGAACAGTATCGACTTATTGAGTTCTTACCGATATCATTGTTTCCGTTAACAGTTGTATTTCTCCATTTTTGTTTTTTGTGTTTTAACAACGAGTACTTGACACATTTAAAAACAAAAAAAAAAATGTGTCATATTTTCGTTCGGTCATTTATATTGCCTTATGATTCACCTGTCAACTTTATTTTTCAGTATAAAAAAAATTCTCAATGACGTCATCAGAGACCTCAACAGCCTGTCCCTCTCTCTCTCCCTCCCTTCCCCCCCCCCACCTCTACCCATATAATTTCTCCATTTCCCGTCAGTCAGTGGCGTCTGGTCACGTGTCTATTGCAGCTATTGACCTCTGAAGTGTAATCGTAGAGAATCCACTGGACCCCCTCCCCCCGGCCTCCTCAGGTGTGGAGTGGAAGGAGTGGGGGGGGAGAGAAATTGCATTGGCGGGTAGGGGGGAGATAAGCTTGTAACAGAAAAAAAACTAACAAAAAACCTGATTCAACACCGTAAAACAATTCCAAGTGTTCCCAAACCACCCACCCCATTTGTTTTTTTTTTTAATCCATAAAATTGCCAGAAGCCGGTGAAGTGTCAGTTTAGTGTCTTGGTAAAAAAAATAAATTCATCCTACCTCGAACTAAAAGTGGACAGAGATGGGTTACCTCTAGTGAGCCAGAGCCCGCGCGCGCGTGTGTGTACCTGTCTGTGCTTGCAAATGTGTGTTTTTAAAAGGAACAAACAATAAAATGTGTTGTTGTTGTTGTTACTCAGTACTTTTGAGCACGGCGAGACAAGCAAAATGTAACCGTACCGGCAAGTCGTAAAATACGTGAGTGAGACTTGCAATAATGAGTCATATAGCTTCATACTGCAAAACGAAGAATCAAGATAACTCGTCTATTAAGCTGACACATAAACATTATCTTACATATTATTTACCCATATCAACTTTGTTTTCTCGTATTTGGTGCCCTTTGAGATTAAGAATGGATGGATTCATACATTTCTTTGTTCAAATATAGGTCCTATAATTTTTTTTGTTCAAATATAGGTCCTGTATATTTCTTTTTCAAAAATATGTCCTATACATTTCTTTGTTTAAAGACATGTCCTATACAGTTTTAATTGGAAAGAAATTTTAAACTTTCAAAAAGCTTTGCTTCATTTTTTTGAATGAGTTAATGATTTTTTGTTTCAAAACAAAATGCGCTAATTTTAATTTCAAAGATAGTTCCTCCGCCATTTTGATGACGCCATTTTGGCCGCAGGGCAACACAACTTTCAATATAAAAGAATGATGTGGGAGGAAAGTTGTGTTAAAAAAAAATAGAAAAGAATCGATTTTAAATATAAAAATCGATCTTCCTGATTGAAAAATGATTACAAAACATCTGATTAAAAAGAAAAATGATGACACGGGGCCCTTGACATAGCCCCCTGCAGAGAACCCTTTGACACAGCCCCCTAATTGGACATCTCCTTACGATCTGACCTACTTGCATGAGCTAATGGTACATGTGTCAATATTTGGTTCGCGTTGCCTTTTGCTTCTTTTGCGGCCAGGTAAAGACTTCAGATTGCTGTTCTCTGTGTCGCCATGCTGTGGCGGATGTCAAATATATAAGACAGTGGCGTATTGAAGTGAACGTTGAGAATATTTTGGTTAGTTCAGAGCACAACCGTCTTCACCTCTGACGGATGTATTGAAGCCATTTTGGAAAATTAAAAAAAATAATGCTATGTTGTTGTTGATAGTGTTTTTTGAAAATTTGTGTTTACTACTCAAAATTTTGGGCGCCTCTTATTTCGTTGGGGGCGCTGGGTGACAGCCTAATCGACCTATCTGTAAATCCGGCCCTGCTTACCCCTCACCTTAAGATCCCCTCCGTTAAATTACGATGACAGATGGAATAAACTTAATTGACATATATGATTCTGACCTTTGTTGTGTCAATAATAAGATAGTGGGATATTTTCATACATGTCTGTTCTGCTGCGTTCGTTGTCTATGATCTCAGATTTGACATCAAAAACAACTCTGCACGATGTGTGCAACACGACCAGAGGCGTACCTAGGGTGGGAGGAGATGGGGGTCCAAATTCGAAAGCCCCCCCCCGGGCCCCATCTTGAGGGGGATCCTATTTTTTTACATTAAATATTAAGTACATTATCTACAGTGGGTATTCGGTTAACGAACTTAATCCGTTCCACAATTATGTTCGCTATCCGAATCGTTCGTTAACCGATCATCGATTTACCATATATGTTAATGGAAATTCAATTAATTCGTTCTGGAGATCCTAAAAATTAAATTTAAAAAAATTGTCATGTACAAGAATAATTTCTTAGTAAGTTTATTTATCACAAATATGATACATACATATAGTCTTGCTTATTAATCAGTTTTTTTCCTTTTATTTGGGCGTTAAAGAACATGTCCAATGTCGGTTGTTTTTCTCTCTCCTTCAGGACTTTCAGGAAATGATTGATAGCAATGTCGTTGTAGAGATCAGCAATCCTATTGACATCAACTTGTTTAATGCCAGATCTCCTTTTAAATTTTGTAAATCAGGCAGTGGTAACCTTGAATTCTAGATTTTCGGAGGACAAGCCTGGAGTTTGTTCTTTCAATTTGTCAAAAATTTCTCCAGCCTTCTCTTGAATGATGGCCATTCTAGTTACATCTCTTTTCACCTCCCGTTCATTTTTCCAAACTAAAAGCAAACTCTCGATTTTATCATGGATGATACTTTTTTTCTCAGATGTAATTTTCGTTACTCCTTTAGCGGCTTGAGTCTTCTTGATGATATCTTTTTTAGTTAGGATTGTGCCTACAGTAGACCTGTTCAAGCCGTACTGCCTGGTAACATCAGTCATTATTTGTCCACTCTCTACTTTAGTTATAATCTCTTGCTTGGTTTCTATGGTGAGCACAGTTCTTGACTCTCCACTCTTTCAGGTCCCATAATCATTCTTCACAAGTATTGACAGTGTGAATGTTAAAACTAAACTACTTGGCATCAAGTCATGCTTAGTACTGCTGTACACTGCCTCTATCTCTCTCTCACACACACACATACTCATAGGTGTACACACACACACACACTCACACACACACACACACATACAAATGAATACACAATGACACACACGTTCAAACCAAACATTTTATCACACAAACTAATTTCAAGAACAAAATGTGTATGCAATATAGATCACAGCCACGCCTACTCTCTCATTATCCCTCCACACTAAAAACAGACTCACAAACAAACACGCACAGACACAGAAATACGCATACAGACACAGAAATACACATACCGACACACACACACACACACACACACACACACACACACACAAGCACATTGAAATAGAGTCTTCCTGTCCATGGCTATCACTATTTTTAATGTCCACACTGAACTACATATCCGGCGGGTGAAGAGGGGCGGGGGGGGGGGAAGAAACGACCCTCCAGATCCCCACCCCAATCAATGCTAATCTATTCTACTCACCTGACCGACAAGTGGCCTAACCGTTTACTCTGCGGCCCCTCCACGAGAGCTTGTTCTACATCGTCTACAAAATGCCCCCCCCCCCACCCCAGCCCCTAATCCATCTTCAAGCCCCTTAACCAATATCGAGACCACCTTAACTGCAACTACAGAGATGGGGTGGGGAGACAGACAGGAACGATAGGCCTGGTGGAGGGGGGTCTGGGGGTGTGATGTGCGGTGACACGTGATAATATGGATTATACGTTCCATGTCGTATAGCGGGACATGACGTTGTACATTAAGTTTTTTTTTTTATTGTTGTTATTAAATATATCCATCCATATTTATTGTGATGAACTGGTCAAGCTGCCCTGACATTTGGGGGGGCTGATCATTTCATTTCCCCCCCCTTCTCCCTCCTCTCTTAATAGTTTGTTTTCCATTGTGTTTTTCTTTCATAGGATCCATGAATTGTGAGTTGTTGACTAGAGGACTGGTAGGATTCTTTGGTAAGTATTCATTTCATTCGTTACGATCTCAGATACAGACATATTAAAAATGTCAGTTACTGACAACGCAGTCCATTTTACTTTGTTTCTCTTTGGTCAGTGGCACTTTTGGAGTACGTATTTTTTAATATTCCTTTTGTATCTGTTAAATCTCTCTCTCTCTCTCTCTCTCTCTCTATCTTTCTCTTCATCTTTCTCTTTATTTCACTCTTTATCTCTCTGTCTCTCTCTCTCTATTTCATCTCTCTTTTTCTTTATCTGTTTCTCTCTCTCTCTTTCTCCTTCTTTTTATCTCTCTATCTCTGTCTCTCTATCTCTGGGTCTTTCTCTCTCTTGATCTTTCAAGACAACTAGAGATCTCCGCTTTATAACTTTGAATATTTGACTCAAAGATACAATTGTATCTTAGGTTTTAGCAACCAGGACTACTGGCAACTTGCCCTAAGCTAGCTTTAATAAATACAATAGAAGATGCAACTGATCTATATAAATATGTGTCACATCATAAATAACAATGTAAATAAAAAATAAACTGCAGTAGCAATAAAATGATAAACTTCAAAAGAATGTTTTAAAAATACGAAATAGCACCGAGGGGTCACAAAAGTATATGAAATTGGCTCTGAAAGAAGACTCGAATGCACAAAAAAAACGAGTCGATGGCTCACAAAAGTAAAACAAATAGAGTAACAGTTGAGATTTAGCTTGGATGAATAGAGCCACAAATTTATATAAAATAGGAGTCTCACAACGTAAGTACAAATAGGAAATGTAACATTCAATTGCTCAAATAGGTAGCCACACCAGTTGTATAAATAGAGCTCAGAACGGGTACAGATAGAGTCACACATTGATCAAATAGGACACACAATTAGTCAGGTAAATAGAGCCCGCCCCAGTTGTACAAATAAGAGCCACACAGTTGTACAAATAGAGCCACAACGTAGTACAAATAGAACCACACAGTATAAACAGAGCCACAAGTGCATATTTAGCCACCAAAATCTGGACAGAAGTAAGACCCCAGCTAAGAACAAAAACATGATTATACGACAGTTGTTAAGAAAATGAAACATTCAGACACATGCATACACACCCATGGGCGTCGCTAGAATTTTACAGGGG
>JAGDYQ010000115.1:3280830-3316210 GCA_021962125.1 Bulinus truncatus
GCTTATGACATAATTTATGTGTATAACCTAATTTCTGCTAATGACATAATTTATGTGTATGACCTACTTTCTGCTTATGACCTAATTTCTTTTTGTGACATACTTTCTGTTTATGACCTACTTTCTGCTTATGACCCACTTTCCGCTTGTGACATACTTTCAGTTTATGGCATATGTTACATTTTTTTTTTTTGAATAACCGCAGAGCCCTCACTAGTGTTCATGACCTGAAATTTTGTAGCGCATGATTTTGAAAAACAGAGAATGATCAGAAAAGTATATCAGTCTGACACACTGTAGACTGAGCAATAGAGAGAACGTAATAAATAGCTCTAAATAATCTCCGACAGTAAGGCTCGATTTCAGGGTCAGTTCATAAAAAAAGCTACGTCTTTATGTGACATTGATGCTCACATAATATACAGGGATACATTATATCCAAAGTCCGTAGTACTGAATAATCTGAAAATGACATCATAGGACATTCGCTGATGAACCCCAGAATGTATAGAGTGAAATAATGTTTAAAGGTCTGAAAAGTTTGCAGTGGGGGGGCCCTATTTTGATAGGCCCGGTATATCAAGTGCTAAAGTGTAACATGATTCATGTTAACATTATGAAAAGAACTTTATAGGATACTACATGACATTTGAGGGACATTATAGGACACTGCATGGACATTTGAGGGACATTATAGGACACTACATGACATTTCAGGGACATTATAGGACACTACATGACATTTCAGGACATTATAGGACACTACATGACATTTCAGGACATTATAGGACATTTGGTAGTGATAGGGGCGTATCAAATATTACTTTTTTGTACAGAACTTCTGTGCAGGAGTGCCTGATAGGTACTGCGGGCTGTAACGCTGCATAGGTCGTCCATCTAGAAAAGTGATGCCGAAATAGTTAAATGTTTTTTTGCAATTTTCAGATTGGGATGGAGGGCGCCAAAAAATGTAACTCGGACAGGGAGCCACAACAGCCAACTACGCCCTGCTTCTGTCTGTTAAGTGAAGGTTGTGGGGAAAAAAAAGTAATATCATTTAGGCTGATGATTCCAGCATCTCTTAAGTCTCAATCAGTGGAATATCATTAAGCCTTATGATTCCAGCATCTCTTAAGTCTCAATCAGTGGAATATTCTAATCTATGCGCACTAATAAAACTTCCGAGAGCGCGCACAAAAAAAAAATAGACCGCAATAAAGTTTTGTTTTTTTCAATCCTATTTCTTTTATCAGAAAGAGCGATTGGCTACAGCAGCTACTAATAATTGCGTGTAGTACCAATAGTGAAGCAGCAAAATGAGTACTGAATACTGCGAATAATAGTCATTAGGGAAAGTAATAACAACAAGATAACTAACTACTGTTTGTCAAACAATAATACACTTATAGAATAGCTTCAAGATACAATAATACACCTCTAATATAGCGTCAAGATACATTAATACACCACTAGTATAGCGTCAAGATACATAATACACCTCTAGTGTAGCGTCAAGATACAATAATACACCACTAGTATAGCGTCAGGATACATCAACTCCTAACAAGACATAATTCTACAAAGGTAAACCGTTGAATAACATATCTTTCTCCATTGTTTTCAATACTTATCTCTCTCTCTCCCTCTCTCTTTCTCTCTCTCACTCTCTCTCCTTCTCTCTCTTTATATCACTCTTTCTAAAATGTCTATTTACGTGTCTATCATCCACCCCTTCCCTCTAATGCTTTCTCTCTGCTCTCCACCATTGTTTATCAAAGATATTCCTCCTTTTTCTCTTCCTCCTCCTCTCCCATAGAAGCTCACGACTTTAAACATATTCTTACCCTCTTACCTCCATCCGTCCCCAAAAAAAAAACCTCCGTATTACCACCCCCACCCCCATTCCCCTATCTCCTTCTATCCAGGCGTTCAATCTTAAACTTCCCCCCCTTCTCCCTCCCCCACTTTCCGACTACACCTATTGCTCATTGTTCTTATCAATTACTCTGATCATATTTTTACGAACCGTTCCCACGGAAAAAACAAAACAAAAACTATTTCCTATCGGTGTTTCTTTATTCTTCCACCTTCTCCTGCCACCCTAACCCAAACCCTAATCACCTCTAGCACCAGGAGGGTAAACCTAAACGTTTTATGTCTGATTATACAATTTCTCACCCCCCCCCCCCCCGCAAATGTAATGATTAGTTGTAGTAGATGGCTGTTATTGAATTCTCTTTAGAGATATAGCAAGGTATATACACATAGAGATCAATAGCATCTATAGATAGATATATAGATAGATAGATAGATAGATAGATAGATAGATAGATAGATAGATAGATAGATAGATAGATAGATAGATAGATAGATAGATAGATAGATAGATAGATAGATAGATAGATAGATAGATAGATAGATAGATAGATAGATAGATAGATAGAAAGATAGATAGATAGATGGGTAAGTATGAAGATATATATGTATGGAGGTAGGTAGGTAGGTAGGTTGGTAGGTAGACAGACAGACGGACATCAATCTTTAAAAATGTTGAATGTTTGTCCATGTATATCTTTATTCCTGTGTCATTGATGTGCCAGTGATTTGAACCAATCCCATCGTTAATTCAATTGATCTGTCCACCTCACTGCCATCAAGCCAAACTCTGTAATATTTGTGGATCTTATTTATCGTTAACAGCAAGTAGCCTGCCTTCATGACTGATCGCATAATGCACATAGTACACCTACCACACACTATAAATAGTACACATAATAATACACTGACAGCATACTACACATAGTACACTGACCGCATACTACACATAGTACACTGACCACATACTATACATAGCACACTGACCACATACTATACTTAGTACACTGACCACAAACTACACATAGTACACTTGACCTCATACTACACATAGCACACTGACCTCATACTATACATAGTACACTGACCACATACTACACATAGCACACTGACCACATACTATACATAGTACACTGACCACATACTACACTTAGTACACTGATCAAATACTACACATAGTAAGTACACTGACTATATTACACAAATGAGTTCAGTCTGTTGACCTTGTTAACAAAGGTGTTCAAGGAAAAAGTAACTCTGATGTAAGACATTTAACTCCCCTAAATATATCATAGTCATCTTTCTTTTTCCGTCTTGTTTGCATACTTTTACTTTTATAGCTTGTCATCATCTCATTAATGTCTTGTCGGGGTAGGGACCACAAACAACAGATCTCCAGAGAACTCAGTGCTGGACCATACTCTCAAACTGATTCCAAGTGTAACCCACCTTGGTTGTGTTAGCTTCAAGGTCGCGCCACTGCGTGTTTGTTGGCCGGCTTTCCTTCCGTTTTTTTTTTGGGGGGGGGGGGGAGAAGGGGGTTCCTTCTAGCTTGATGAAACTGACCGCTTATTTAAAGATGAATTCAAACCGTCCACCCGTTGTGATGGCTAATGATAAGCTGTTATAGAAATCTACATAGCGAAGCACTTTTCTTTACTAATTTACTTAACACCTGATAACAACAATAACTGCCGGATAACGGCATTACATCCATTCAGCTTAAATTGGATACAATGAAGGTAGCTGGGAATGTGAGTGATTATACTAAACCTCTTTCAAGTGAACTCTGTTTCGGGTAAACTCTCCTTCATCCACTGTCAGAGCCGGCTCAGAAGTCTATGGGACAAACACTCTAAGGAGTGGAATATAAATAGTTAGGTAACAGGGTCCCAAGACACATGGGGGGGGGGTCTCCGATTTTGTGCCTGAACGATTCCATCCGTTAGAAAGGCCATGTCCATCTTGAGTTCCTGTGAGGATCTTGGAAAGGGCGTGAGACGGAACTGACGTTGGGCGTAAAGGGCGCACCAATTTGGCCCCACTCTCTATGGGGTTCAGAAAAAAAAATAAACCAATTTTAAACTTTTTCTTTTTAAAATGGGCCCCAATATTTGCTGTTGTGACCAGGGCCTCAACTAATCTAAAGCTGTCACTGAAAAGAGCCATTTTCTTGGAATACACTGGCTCCAACAAGACATTTTTTAATACACTGGCTCAAACAAGACATTACAATTCCTTCCTTTTCTTTAAAAAAAAAAAATAAGGTATCCTTTCCATTGAATAAAACGCTCCTGTAATTTCTTTCTTTATCTTTGCCATCCGTCCATCCATCCATCCCGCCATCGTTGCTTGGGGGCGAACATTCTCTTTAGGTTCTGCCGACGTCTAAACTAAATATTGCCCATGCCGCCCTCCCACCCCAACCCCACACCCACACCACCTTCTAAACCATGAGAAATCGCTAAAGAGAACGTAATTACTAAACAAAATGTACTTCCGGGAATCTATCTTCAACTTCTGGCATTATATCTTATACTAGCTGTACCCTGCAAAACCTTTGCAAAGAGTTATTTTTGGTTTCGGGTAGATCCGATTTTTTCATGATTGTATTTTAAACTGGAATACTGTTGTATTCATTCTTCACTTTCAATTTAACGCAGAACCCAAATCGCTATTATTTATATAGATGTTCTTGCTGTTCTTTTATCTAGAACAATCTCTAGACCGTCACCCGGCCTACACTGTACTTCTTTCTTCAATGGATTCCTCTTTTGAAAAAAAAATTACGCAAAATTCTATCAACCTAGTTGTGAAATCAAGTCAAATCTCAACCGGATGAAGAAACAATTGAATAGCAGCAATTCAAACATACACAAGTGTAAAAAAAAATATTAAGTTTGTTTTATCATTCCAAATGTTTATTTCAAATTTCAACGTATCAAACAAATAAATAGAAAGGTAATAGAATATTTACTCTTTCACTTTCTTTCATCAGACACACCCCACCCCCACCACCACCATCCCACACCCCTACCCATTTAAACCTTCATCTTTAAATTTCTTACAAATATTTTTAACCTCCATGTTTTTTTTTACCTCCACTATGAAATATTTTCACTCAATCTTTCGCTCTATCTCTTTATTTCATCTTTCTTTTTTATGTCTGTGTGTCTGTTTTACATTTTCCTACATATAAGTATGCATGTATTTGTGTATGTGTATTAAAGATGAACCATGCTCTCTCTCTCTCTCTCTCTCTCTCTCTCCCCCCTCTCTCTCTCTCTTTCTCTATGTATGTTTTGTATGTGTCTGTGTAAAATTCCCAAAACCAAAGTAAATACGTGTGTTTAAAAAAGACCACATTAGCTACAGCTATGTGTGTGTGTGTCTGTGTACAATGCTGAAAACTCAAGTAAATACGTGTGTTTAAAAAAGACCACATTAACTACAGTTATGTGTGTCTGTGTACAATGCTGAAAACTCAAGTAAATACGTGTGTTTAAAAAAGACCACATTAACTACAGCTATGTGTGTGTGTGTACAATGCTGAAAACTCAAGTAAATACGTGTGTTTAAAAAAGACCACATTAACTACAGCTATGTGTGTCTGTGTACAATGCTGAAAACTCAAGTAAATACGTGTGTCTATTTAAGAGACATCCTTCGCTAATGGGATACGACAGACCAACCCCATCAGCTTATATTTTTATGTTGTTATCGTTGTTGTTTTTAGTTATAAATACTAGTCGTACCCGCTGGAAAACTGACGAATGCCACAGTGTCTACATTTTTTTTTATAGTTCACAAAATTATGAACTAAATCGTTAAAAATTTGCTCTCATAATTTTTTATATGAAAACAAAATGTATGCTAATGTATAAACGATAAAAAAATTAGCATTATTTTTTTATTTTTTTTTAAAGTTTAATTATCTAGCAGCAACTTTCCATCACGGATCACTCAACTATGAGCAACCTTTTTTTCTCACCACCAGTATGTACTGAATACACTCTCTCTTCAAAATGTGTTACTAATTAGGACAAATACGACCAATAAGTTCCTAAATCCTTGTCTGTTATTCCAACAGCCAACAACTTACAATCCCCTGTTTCCTGTTCTGTAGTGACGGGAGAAAGAAAGAGAGAGAGAGGGGGGGGGAGGAGAGAGAGAAAGAGAGAGAAAGAGAGAGAGAGAGAGAGAGAGAGAGAGAGAGAGAGAGGGGGGAAAGGGTGGGCGGGGGAGTTGAGAATCAGAGACGTGGAGAGATTCTCTGGCATTTAAACACAGAATGATTTTTTTTTTTGTGTTCCCATCATGTCCATCTACTGACCTCAGTAAGTGGACATGAACGGTCAGTCTCTCCTCTCTAACCCTCCCCCTCCCCATTTCAATTTACTCTTAACCCATGATAAATAAACTTTAAACAGATTAAATAAACTTTAAAGTAATTTAAACAGTGTGTGTGATGGTGATCGTAGAATACCCGCCAGCATATTTTATTGTCAAGAATTTCATGAGGAGTTGTGTAATAGAGTTAACTGTAGTCTTCATTGTAGTGCTTGTTGACTTTTGAGTTTAATGTAGTGCTTACAGTGTGTGAAGTCCATGTAAAGATGAGATGAAATCTCTTAGCTCCTATGAACCTCTAATGAGACTCTTTTTTATGGTGCCATTCTTTCATCCCTGATAGTGCAATGACCATGGAGGCACCACGGGAGATAAAGCGGTACGTTAAACAATGACCTGAAAAACCATTGGTCATTAGTGATGACCAAACCAGCGACCCTCGGGTCGTCAGTCGAGGGCTCTAACTCATCCTCACAGTATATTGTACTAGCTGTACCCTTCAAAACCTTTGCATAGAGTTCTATCCCCTTAGGCTTGATCGGCAGGCGAGGTTATTTTTTGGTTTCGGGCAGATCCGATTTTTCTTTTCATGATTGTATTTTAAACTGGAATACTGTTATATTAATTCTTTACTTTCGATTTAACGCACACTCAAATGAATATTATTATATATGATGATTGTTAATTTTGATGGAAAGTTTACTGTTGCGTTAGATATTTAGCGGTTTTTGGAGTCTCGAACCCTGGAACAAACGAAAACAAGACAACTAACTTGTATCCAAGCTGTTAAAACACAGACTTAATTAAATACAAGCATATCATTAAAACACAGACTTTATTAAATATCAGTACATCTTATATAATCAAATCATAGCATTAACGTTCAAGTCTTCTAAAAATTAAATTAATGTTAAAACACAAATATCATGCAACAACAACAACAAACATTACAAAACACAACATTTTTGTTGAACTCCCTAAGGGCGGCGGAATAGCGAAGGTGATAATGATTTCAACCTACAGGCAAAGGGTACAGGTTTCAATCCCTGGTAAAGCCACACATATTCGCCGCTGACTTGGGGAGGAGATGGGCGCCGCTTGGAAAGGACTTAAACAAGCATACGCCCCCCCCCCCCCCAAAAAAAAACGACCAAAAAAAAAAGTTAAGGGTAAAAATTAAAAAGCCTAGTACAGTGACCTACACCATCGTGTCATGAAATATTTTGGGTGTGATTTTCTTAAAACACTTCCCCAAAGTGAGAGTAACGTTATATAATAAGACAAATAATATTGTGAGTGAGCCCTGTAGTATAAACTGATGTGTGTGTGTGTGTGTGTGTGTGTGTTGTGGGAGGGAGAGGAGGAGTCCATATAGCGGGAAAAATCCAACGTCACTTGAAGTCGACTGTCACATCAAGTACTATGAGTCACGTGGTCCATAGAAAAACGTAGCCGAATAACCTACTTCTAAAAATAGTCTGCTGACCTGGTCACGCTGAGTAATGACGTCATTGAGTTGCAGTTTTTTTTTTTTTAATCTATTTTTTTTTAACCTCAAACCCAAAAAACACAGCAACACAACTCTTGTTACCTCAGCTTAAACATAAAACAACTTAAAATAGAATACAAATCTAACCCAAAATAAAAAAAGTTTAAAGTCCTGGGATTCAACTTGTGTTCTCAAATAAACACCTGGCAGTTTGGGTATTTAAGGAAATTAAGTGTTACGTTTCCCCTCATAACAGGACGTGCTGTTTCACGAGGGCTAGACCAGGCCCCACATTCGTTTCAATTACTGCAAACACTTCTGACCTTCACGGCTGCGCCGAGCAATTAAGTCATAAAAAATATATGTATATATATATATATATATATATATATATATATATATATATATATATATATAAAATAAAAACGGCATCAGCCAACGCAAACCAAATGACAGATATGTAATTTAATTTTGTGTGGTTTGTGGAACATGTGGAGACATGTGAGGGGGATGTGTGGGGGTATGTGGGGAAGAAAATGTAGTTGAATAGTATAGCATTCGTTTTTTTTTTTTTTGTTTTATTTGTTTGTTTTAAAAGAAGGAAGGTTTAAACTGGAACAATTCATCCGTTACTTGAAGGGTCGGCACAATAAGGGGGGCGAGGCATACACATCTTGCAAGCAAGGACGCAGGGGAAATAATCTTTGATTCCTATTAGGGCTAAGTCGACCGATGAAATTCAGGGCCCCCCCCCATCTCCATCTTGTCATAGATAATTTAGGAGGTCATCGGATCCACAAAGGCTCGTGGGCCCCCCTGACAAGTGTTCGGGTTGTCCTCCCCCCTGCGCCCTTCTCGCAGGGGGGCCTTGATTCGAGGTGTGAGTCCTCTACACACTTATACAATCTTACAGAAATGACTTTTAATAAATTTTGTTCATCTGAAATTTAAATCAGCGTGTAATTAGTTCCTTTTTTTTATTTCAAAGAAACAGATAAAATTTAAAATTCCCCGGGTCGGTCTGGGCGACATTTTGGGACATGGGGCGAGTGTCATTTGACCTGGAACAAATGTTTAGTTTTTTTTTTCAGTTAGGTGCCAATTTAAAAAAAACAAAAACACAGCAATAACAACAAAATACTCCTTCTCAGACCTGGGGGGGAGGGGGGTGCGGGGGGGCGGTCTGGGTCATGTAACACGGTGCCCCAGTTGCCACCACCAGAGGCCGATACTGATTTCTACTATCAAATTAGAGAAATCCAGGGTCTCATTTCCCGGTTTATCTCATCTGGTCAAACGATTGGAGCGACATTTTCAAAAATCTCGTGCAATGATGGCGCCTTTTTTTTTTTTGCTCGAGATTTCTGCACCGAAGGAATCAGACGACAAAAACAAAAAAAAAAAACAAAAAAAAACATGTATTTTGCTTTTTTTTTTTAATGTTATCACTAGTCTCCATGTCGTCAGGTACCTTGACGTGTCTGCCGCAGGTACACGCAACCTGTGTCAGTACCGCTTGTCCCGGCTGAACAACGCGCACTACCCCCACCCACCTCCCTCTCTCTCTCTCTCTTCCCCAACCCCCGTCCGGATATAAATGTGTTATGTCAATACGACAGGTAAAGACACTGTCCGGTGAGGACCAATTAGGCTCATTACTCAGCAGCAGCAACAACAAGGACAACTAAACATGGTTGAGGAGGGGCAGCTTACACCGAGAAAGTATTTGACCCGTTGTACTTTGCAGCCGCCCCCCCCCCCCTGGGCCTAATCTGTGTGCCAAGTAGTGGCTGAGCCGACACTGCATCCACTAGTCTGACGACATGCGCAGCTTGTACAGGGATATATATATATATATATATATATATATATATATATATATATATATATATATATATATATATATATAAACCTAACAAGACAACACCAAGTTCAAGAAAAATGAGATTATTTAGGCCCAATGGTTACTGTTTGTTTTTTCAAAGCCCCCCCCCGCCCCTTTTTATTTAAATTTCACCTTGAACTTTAAAGTACTTGGAATGCTTGTAAGAAAGTCATTCCCTAAGTTCTTGGAGCGGTCGTACTGAAGTCATTTTTTTTTTTTGCGATTCTCGTTCCACCAAGAAACTTGTTGAGTGATCGCGACCAACAAGTAATTTTTTTTTTTAAAAAAAAAAAAAAACGATAAATGAAATAATAAAGTTAACAAAAAAATTGATTGAATTCTCTATTAAGTAATAACTAACATTTCAGTGACCTCCTTCAAATCAGTCGTGACATACTTTTTGAGAACCTATGTTAAAGGGGAAACATGGTGAGAAGGGGTAGGTGTGAAGGGGTGGGTGTGAAGGAGGTGGGAGTGAAGGGCCAACTACGATAATAAATGTGAACAAAAAAATTTAAATGTCGGTAACTTTAAGATTTTTTGTTTGACATCCTGGGAAATAATTGTAATTCTTACAAATGTCTGCACATATCAGTGGGTAGCCTATCTAGACGAATAAATCGTCTTTTTCAAAAGTGTATACTTCTATAAAACAGCCTAGTGGACGGATGGTCGTGTGGAAAAGCGCTCGACTGTCCACCTCAGGGTCACTGGTTCGATCTTCGTTTAGGACCAATGGTATTTCATGATATTTCAGATCATGGCTAAAGTGCACACTGTTTCTCCCGTGGTGCCTCCTTGCCATTGCACTATAGGTAGGGGATGAAAGAAGGACACTGCAAAACCGTCCCATTAGAGGTTTATACTAGTCTATAGGATCTGAGAGATTTCATCTCATCCTTAAAGGGACTTCCCACATAAGAAAGCCTATTATATTTAGTAAGATGCTAATGAAAAAACAAATGATTGCCAGTATATTGTTTTTTTTCAATTGGTATCGTTAATATTATTACTATACTATGAACCAACATATTCAAATTATTACACCTACACATCAACACCAACAGGTGCCTGTCTGTTACCGCATAGAACGAAAGCGGTGACATTAGTTTTACTAGCGCGTGATGACATAGGTGTTAATTTTTTTAGCACTTAAAAAAATATAATTTATATAAAAAGCGATTTGGGCTCTGCGTTAAATCGAAAGTAAAGAATTAATACATTAGTAATGAAAAAAATCGGATCTGCCCGAAACCAAAAATAACCTAGCCTACCGATCAAGCCTAATTGGATATAACTCTATGCAAAGGTTTTGCAGTGTGCAGCTGCTATTAGCAAATGACGTAACGCAAAAAACGACATTTTAGACCCCCCCTCCAGCCTTGTCACAAAGTGTCACAAATTTTTCACCCCCCCCCCCTTATGTCACGTCACTATTTCACAGACCCCCCCTCCCCCCCCCCCAAAGCGTTACGTCATTTGCGAACGAGCCATTACCTCTGTTTGATGATTTTGACAATTATTACAACATGATACGAAAATGTCATTAGAAAAAACACAACACGCATTGAAATGTTGATATGAAAAGAAAAAAAAAAACATCCTTTGGATTTGACATTGGTGTATGTAATGCTTACATAAAGTAAAAAGTAAGATTTGACATTGGTGCATAAATGCTTACATAAAGTAAAAAGTAAGATTTGACATTGGTGTATGTAATGCTTACATAAAGTAAAAAGTAAGATTTGACATTGGTGTATATGATGCTTACATAAAGTAAAAAGTAAGATTTGACATTGGTGCATAAATGCTTACATAAAGTAAAAAGTAAGATTTGACATTGGTGTATTTAATGCTTACATAAAGTAAAAAGTAAGATTTGACATTGATGTGTATGTAATGCTTTCATCTGTCTTTCTATCTATATCTATCTATCTATCTATCTATCTATCTATCTATCTATCTATCTATCTATCTATCTATCATTTATCTATCTATCTATCTGTCTGTCTTTCTATCTATGTCTATCTATCTATCTATCTATATATATATATATATATATATATATATATATATTGCTATTTTCGGTTACTGAAGACCCTAGCTTCACTTTTGATTCACTAAAGAAGTAACTACTATGTTACTTAAAAAAAAAAAAACTTCCCGTTGTGATAAGCTGGTGAACGTGATGTCTGACCATAACGGACCGGTGGAGTGACCAGTATCAACCCATTTAATGACTTTTTCTGCCTGCCGGAAATGTTTACGTTGTGTTTGCCAGCCATCACTTTGTCACCACTGCTGTAGAGCTGATTCCCCCCTACCCTCCCCTTTTCCCTCTAACACCACACAAAAAAAAACTTTGTTATCAACTTATTTCCCCCCCCCACCTAGTGAACCGAGGGATTTGGGGGCCCGGGGGGCTTAGATAATTTTGGGGCCCCTGCATTTGACATTCGACACCATGACATGAGATAATGTACTTAACATTTAATGTAAAAAAAAATGGTGGGGCCCCCTCAAGCTGAGGCCCTGTGGGCACTTTCTAATTTGGACCCCCTCCCCCCCCCACTCTGGGTACGCCTCTGCCCCCACCCCAACCCCTTTTCACTCGTCCATTTCTTTAGTGTATCTCCCCTCCCCCCCCCCCCACCCAACTTCTCCGACCAATCACCGACGTCCATTTCACTAGTTTAGAAATGACGCGGCCTGTATGAAAAACAACAGACAGACACTTAATATGTCTGCCGGAAGCGGATAAAGTTTAGGTGGGGGATGTGGAGGAGGAGGGGTGGGGGGAGGGGCGGTTCCATGCACTGAAGAAAATCTTGGAGCCATTTAAAAGTATAGAGACATGGAAGAAATCTATACATTCAAGTGTAAAAACGTGTTTCGTGGAGCTTCCTAGAAGTAAGAGAGGGTGGGGGGGGGGTGGTGTAGGAGGAGGGTGCACAACAGTACTTCGCCTCTGATTCTCCAAGTTATCACTCTTAAACATAGGCGCTTCCTGAATGTGGCATGATATTCTTCTCCTTTACTCATGATGGTATATAAAATATTGAATCTCACAGGAGACTACCAAGCAAAGCCGTTCTTAGCTTTTTTAGAGTGGCAGATAAGAGAAGATTTATGGAAGGTGGGGGAGGGGGGGTCGTGAAGTAAAAATGATCTTAGGTTTCCGCTTTCCAATCTTCCCCTTAATAATCATTGAACATGGGGACCGGGGGGGGGGGGCTCTTCTCAAACTTTAAACTTTTGATATTTTAGGAAACTGCGAACTAAGAATCCCTACATTTGGCCCCCATTACAAGTGAGGGTGGGGGAAATAGTCAGCTGCCTAGTTTGTCTTATTGAACGGCTCTGCATGACTGCATCCATACCTTCCTTTATAGCATATGTCTTCTTTTATACATATATATATATATATATATATCTTCTCTTTCAATTAATACAATTTTCTCTCCTCGTCTTTCTCTCTCTTTCTTTTTAATTGCCTCTTTCTGTTCTTCTTCTTCTTCTTCTTCTCTCTCTCTCTCTCTCTCTCTCTCTCTCTCTCTCTCTCTCTCTCTTAACCCTTTCCCCCCATCGCCTCTTTTCAAAAATGTCTACTCAAAATCTGTTTGCAAGAAAAAAACCCAAAAAGAATATATACACAGCCTCATGTACACAGCATGATGTACATAGCCTCATACACACATCCTCATGTACACAGCATGATGTACATAGCCTCATATACACAGGCTCATGTACACAGCATGATGTACATTGCCTTATATAAGGATCATTCACGTATACATTCTTGAGAATGTCCATTCATTCACCACATGCATACACACACACACACACACACACACACAAACATCAGCAGAATTATCTCCCTTCTATTATGATTTCGTGTGTGGAGCAGAACAATCTATTTCTCCCCCCCCCCCTCCCCACACACCAACCCGTTGGCCCCAATCTATTCTTTCTAATTAATCTATTGACCCTCGTCTTGTTGATCTACTCAGTTTAATTAACCAATCTCGTCTTATTGCTGGCGGCAAGACGCCTCTCTCCTCCCACCCCAACCCACTCCTTACTTCTTTATCCATTCACTCTCAACTATCGGCATGTTTTCTGGTAACATTGTAACAACAGGGACAAAGACACTTGTTTGGATTTGTTGCACATTTTTTGTTTCATTACATTCCAGAATGTAACAGATTGATTGTTAGAGGGGGGAAACATGGTTTACTTGTTACTTATATATAACATAAAGTAGTGAATTTGATTTTTTTTTTTAATTTTTTTTTTAAGTGTGGTCTTCTAAAATTGGATTCAATATCGTGTGTGTATATCGCTGTTTATAAAAAAAATACATGTTTATTGTAGTCTCGTTGACTGTTTATGTTATTTATTGTAATTGCATGTTTTTATGATGTTTATAAAGTAGACAGTAATTAGATGTTTGATTGTATGGTGCTGGTAAATTTGCAGAGATTTCTTTTGCCAAAAAAAAAAAATGGAATCAGTTTTCAAGAAATGGAAATTTACATTTTCTTAAGAGGAGATGAAACAAATTTATTAAATCTAAACAGGGAATCTTTTATATCGATCTTCGTATCTAAATTATTAACAGTTGTGTTCCTAAACCGGCTGTTGGTTTGTCATTCATTTTAAATGCCGTTAAAAGACTATATTTCCGGTGAAGGTCATCTCGAGGTCAATGAAAGCCACACTTTTTTTAAAGTAAACGATTCTATAAATTATATGCACCAGAGTCTATTTATCAAAATTTAATTAATGAAATAATTTAAGTGATACAAAAACTAGTTTATTGCCAAATGGGCCCCATCTTCAAGACAATCATTGTACACATTTCTATTAAATATGATATTTCTAGTTTTGGCTTAAGTTTCCGTATATATCTATAAGTCGCTGTATGAACAGACACGGGCGAACTAAGACTAAGGCCCGCTGGGCAAACCTGGCCGGTCAGGCTGTTTGATCCGGTCCGCCCTCAGTTCATCTCACAGCATAGACACTATTGACACCATTGGCATCATTGACAACATTGCCATCATTGACATCATTAACACCTTTGATGCCATTGACATCTTTGACATCATTGACATCATTGGCACTATTGACATCATTGACACCATTAACACCATTGATGCCATTTACATCATTGACACCATTAACATCAATGACACCACTGACATCTTTCACATCATTGTCATCATTGACATTATTGACATCATTGACACCATTAACATCATTGATCATTAACATCATTGACATAATTAACACCATTGACACAAATGACATCTTTGCATCTTTGACATCTTTGACATAATTGAAACCATTGACATCATTAACACCATTGACATCATTAACATCATTGACACAATTGACACCATTGACACCATTGACATCTTTGACATCAAAGACACCATTGACACCATTGACATCTTTGGAATCAAAGACACCATTGACACCATTGACATCATTAACATCATTGACACAATTGACACCATTGACACCATTGACACCATTGACATCTTTGGCATCAAAGACACCATTGACACCATTGACATCTTTGGCATCAAAGACACCATTGACACCATTGACGTTTACATTTAATTCTTATTATTTCATACAAACACTCTATCCATCTGCTCTTTGTCCTACCCGTCCGTCAAATTTCAGAAACTAATGTGGCCCGTGGATCGAAAAGTTTGCCCACCGCTCAGCCTTGAAACTCAACAGTACGACAACAGTTGAGAACAATCTCTTATTCAGGGCCGTGTTCGTGCTGGGATATACACAATGGGGGCCGCATCACCGTGACGAAGGCGGCATTTGCAGAAAAATCTGAGCAAGGCTGCCAATGGCTGTGTTTTTCCACCATGATCCTGGGTTTTTCGAGGGTCATATTGGGTTCCTTTGTTTTCTATCAGAATAATCTTTGGGTTTTTTTTTTCTATAAAAATAAAAATTGATTGAATGCCCTGTAAAAAAAAAACAAACCCTGAGGTGGGGGGGTTGAGGTGGGGGGGGGTCTTCATTTCGAAGATTTGCATTTCACGGAGAAAATTTACCGTACGACCTTGTTTTAGCGCTACATATACATTTAAAAAAAATCAACAGGTGCAAGACCTGCTTTTGTAACGGGCGATTTAACGAATCGGTATGTGTCTGTCTGTGTGTGTGTGTGTGTGTGTTAACACCTGCGTGTTATTATTGTTGTTGTTGTGACGGTGTCTGTTACCACCAAGAACGACTTAAATTAATTATCACACCCGACCACAGCAGTGACATTAGCTGCACTGGCGCGTGATGACATAGGTGTTAATTATTTTGGCACGTTAATACATATATATATATATATATACTAGTTGCAAGTACCCGCCTTTGCCCGGGTTTAAAATAAGGTTTTCTGTTTACCTTCTGTTTTCTCCCTACCCCCTTTCTCCCTCCCTCCCCTCTCTCCCTTTCCCTCCCTCCCTTTCTCCCTCCCTCCCTCCCTCCCTCAAATCTCTCTCTCCGTCCCTCTCCCATCTCCCTCTCTCCCCTCTCCCCATCCTTCTCTCCCCTCGTCCATCCTCCTCCCTCCTCCTTCCCTCTCTCTCCCTCCCTGCCCCCTCTTTCTCTTTATCTCTTCCTCCCATTTCTCCCATCCTCTCCCTCTCTCCTTCCCTCCCCTCTCTCTCCCTCCCTAACCCCTCTCTCCCTCCTTTCTCCCTCCCTCCCACTTCCACCTCTCTCTCCCTCCCCCTCTCTCCCCATTCCTCCCTCTCTCATTCCCTCTCTCTCCCTGCCCCCCTCACTTTTTATCTCTCTCCCTCCCTCTCTCCCTCCCTCCCCTCTCTCTCCCTCCCTACCCCCTCTCTCCCTAACTTCCTTTCTCTCTCCCTCTCCCCCTGCTCCCTCTCCCCTACTCCCTCTCCCATCTCCCTCTCTCCCCCTCCTTTTCTCTCCCTGTCTACCCCTCCCTCCTCCTCTCTCCCCTCCCGCCCTCCCTCCTACCCTCCTTTCCTCTTTCCCTCTGCCCCCCCTCTAACTCTATATATATATATACTTATTATTATGGTTTCACACTTCTTCTAAAATCCTTCTTCATTCCTTTACCTTCCTCAAACTGTACACATCAGAGAGCATGAAAAAACATCAACAATTATTTGCATCACAAAGGCACAATACATCACCAGCGCGCAAGTTCTATTCGATCATAGGGAAATGACGTCACAGAGGAATTTTATTTATGGCGCCGTCGAGATTATTTTAATATAGTAAAATACTACAATAAAAAAAAATTAATTACAATTAAACTACCCATCGAGATTAAACGAAACCTGTCCTATAACCTTCCCCATGTAATTATGTGTATGCGTAACAAATTTCACGTTATTTGTTTGTCTGGATCTTGAGTGATAAGGGAACAGACAGACAGACAGACAGACAACGAATGCGTCTTATAAGTATATATATATATATATATATATATATATATATATATATATATATAGAGAGAGAGAGAGAGAGAGAGAGAGAGAGAGATATTTAGTCTGCTATAGATTATCTTATCTCTGTTTTGTGATATTCTTAACCATTATTACAATACATTAGTAAATGTCATTTTAAAAAGAAAAAAACATGTATTAAAATGTTGATTTTAAAAAAAATAAAAAAATGACCAATTTAGGCTTGTCATGGTCACATTCTGACCTACAGTAAAAGTAGATGTCACGCGTCTGTCGATCACAGGTAGTTATTTGGGTCAAAGAAATATCTAGACGACCCCACCCCCCCCGTACTTACGAATATGCAAACTATTGATTAAAGCGAATGTCTGAAGCAGTGATCCCCAGCCCCCCCCCCCCGGGGCCGAAGACACGTCCCGGTCCGTGGATCAATTGATACTGGGCCGCCCAAGAAACATTTAATGCGACTTTCTATGGACGAGAGGTTGACCCCCCCCGGGGATGAGCAACTGTGAGCGGCAGTGGCATTGTGTAAATCAAAACAATTTAAAATATAAATAATCAACGCCCCACCCCCTACCCAGCGGGCCGCGGTAAAATTATCACTCATTGACCGGTCCGCAGCGAGAAAAAAGGCACAAATTGCCGACCCTCGCCGCCCCCCCACCCCACCCCCCTTTCATGCTACAATGACACCCGTTACAGTAAATATTTATGTACAATCTCAACCTTTAGGGCCTCCAAATAGATACTGTTTTTATCACTCTCAAATTCTCAGCCTAGGCCTCACAACGATAAAAGAACAAACAATAACTTAGGAATGCCTACGTCTGGTTGCAGCTCGTTATTTGCGAACGATGCTGTCAATGCCTATCGCGACATAACGAAATTCACCCATGGCTTTGCACCTGGGGGTATTTCCCCCCCCCCAACCTCCCCCCTCCCCGTCCCCCCCCCCGCCCCGCCACCTCAGCACCCCCATGACTTCAAGGCAAAAGGCACATATAAAGAATTCGGATTGTCCTTTTAATACAAATTGACCTACTTTCTTATTTAGGTCAGGCTGACACAAGAAGGTCATTTATTACATCATCTAACATTTGGCTCTAAAATAACATTCCGAGTGTTTGATCATTTCAATATATCTCTCCCTCTACCCCCTATTCCTTCTCTTTCTCTCTCTCTCTCTCTACCCCCCCCCCATCCCCTTTCTCTCTCTTTATCTCTCTCTCATCACCCCTCTCACCACCAACTAACCTCCCCATAAAAAAGGGGAAGCTTGCCCACATCCATCCTTTTTCCCTCTGTGTGTGATTCCTGGTCTGTCCGCTTGTCTGTTCTTTAGGAGCCTGATACCACGGGTTTCTTCTCCTTTTATTGTCGGCCCCTCTCAAAAAGAGTGCCCCCCATTCCCGCCCCATTCTTGCCCCCTCCCCCCCCCCCACCACCACCTCCACAAGACCTCAATGCCTGTTTAACATAATATGCTAATTTTGTCACTTTATCGTCTTTCCTGGCTTACGTTGTAGGGACACCTTCTTGAAGTGCAAGTATTTGGGTGATAAAAGGGGAGGGGAAGGGGACCGGTATGGAGGTGTCTGGGGGGGGGACACAACTCTTTTTTTTAAAAATTATTTTAAGGGTTATTAATAGTAAGTTATCTGCTCCTACTTTCCTTCTTAACATTGTCCTTAACTCAATTTTAATTAAAAAAAAAATATCTTATAGCTCGTCAGATGTGTGTTTGTGAGAAAGGAGTGGGAGGGGGGGGAAGGAGGGGTTACTTATATTGGAAAGTGTTTCGGTGGCCGCAAAAAAAAAATACATGTAGTTAGCGAGACAAAACAAACATCGAAAACGTTCCATACGTTTTTTTTGAAAACGTATTATGATCTTTTACCAAGGTGGGCAAATGTAGTTTACCCGTGATGCAGTGAATCACATCTTTCATTGCTTTTTTTTTTGTTTACTAAACATTAACTTTGGGGTCCGATTCTATGGAGTACTTTTTTACTTAATGGAATCCCGGAATGCACCTCTCATTGACGTCTTGAGTGGTCGCCCCTGGTTGTGTGATAAATGCAAAAAAAAAAAATACTATACACGACTATTTACTGCTATATCCTGCTATGCAAGGTTATACACTGTTATATACTGCTATACAGTGTTATATATTGCTATACACTGTTATAAAATGTTATACAGTGCTATACTAATTTTTACTGCTATATACTGCTATACACTGCTACATGCCGCTATACATTGTTATATACTACTAAACACTGTTATATACTTCTATTCAATTATGTACACTTCTATACACTGATATATACTGCTATCTACTGCTGTACACTACTTCATAGGCCTACACTGTTATATAATGATATAATATGATTTTAAAAAAAAATGTAATAATTTAAAATTTCTTTCGTTATATTTCAAAACATTTCCACTTTTAATTCAAATTTCTCGAATTTCGTTAGCACCATAAGTCTCGCGCAGTTCCTCCGATGCCTTTAGTATGTGGCGGCCCTGGTAAATAGACTCTACATGCATGGGCGTATTCATGGGGGGGGGGGAAAGGGGGGCATTTGCCCCCCCCCCCTACATTTTGAAAAAATGTCATTTAAGAGGGGGGCATTGCTCCCCCCCCTTACATTTCCAGGTGAAATTTGTTTCAAAGTCGTCCCACAAGTCCACCCAGCTTTAAATGGGTACCTGACTTTACGTTGGGGAAGTAAAGGCGGCTGGGCGTTGTGCTAACCACAAAATCCCTTCATATGCCGAGGTTATAGAAACAGGTGAACTCTACACTTCATCTGCCCCGACGGCCCAATAGGGAACTTTACTTTTCTGTGTTCACCATAGTTTCGTAACTTGTATATATTTAAAGTATTTGTTTTACTTTTTAAGAGACCTCAGTGCAGCTCTCGGGACCTCGTGCATGGCCAACCCTAGTATACAAACTATACAAACTTATTTTTTCTCTCTCTTTTGCTTTTTTTGCTTCAGCTAATGTAGAAATTAGTTTCATCACTTGAACATTTCTAGCCAGTGTTATCCATAACATCAACATACAATAGGCCCAAATGGTATGCATATGATATACACATAACATGCAAAGATTATAATATAAATAATAGCGGTCTTGTTTCTGTGTTAAATCGAAAGTAAAGAATTAATGCAACAGTATTCCAGTTTAAAATACAATCATGAAAAAAATCGGATCCGCCCGAAACCAAAAATAACCTAGCGTACCGATCAAGCCTAATGGGATATAACTCTATGCAAAGGTTTTGCAGGGTACAGCTAGTGTTTAAATAAAGGCTATAGAGTTACCCATTTTATAAGATCTAATATCAAACTTTCACATTGTTTGATATTGTAGCCAATACATTCGGTAAAGAAAAAAAAAACATGTTCCAGGGATGGGAGAGAAGACGGAATGATAGACAGATATATGAAAGTACATTGGATAACTAAAATGTAAACTCGCGGATGGGGAGTGGAGGCGCTGTCGGATCAAACAGCCTGGCGGCCCGTATTAGTCCCCCCTCTCCCCTCCCCGGGACAGGTCGTAGTCCCCCCCCCCCCCAAGTCTGGTATATAAACGTATAATTATTGATCGGTGTGTTAAATTACCCCCCCCCCCACCTTCCACTACGTTCAACACAACCGTCGAACGTTTTATCTAGGTGTGTATGCAGTAGACCACATACACTTATGGTGTGTACGACGTGCGTTTGTTCCCGCCTGTCTGTATGATGTATTTACACACACAAGTCCAAACTTTACCTACTTCAGATACTCCTAATCGCGGCCAACGTCAAAAAGATTATCTTCCCCCCCCCCAGGACTCGAGTTGGAAAGGGGGGGGGGGGTAGGTGGGATCAGGTCGCTGAGCGCCCTCAGTATTCTGTGGGTGCTCGCTCATTCCTCGAAATCAACGAGTTGACCTTGCAGGGGTCAAGGTCTGAATCTGGGGTTCATCACTGGTGCCTGTGAGATTGTTTTGATTGTTTTTTTTTAGTTTATGAATTTCTGCGGTTGTTAAACTTCTGATAAATCTATTCCAGGGATGTCACCTATTAGTGTTAGTCTCGCTGAGTGTACAAATACCAACATCTCACAGTGTTAAATAATACCAACACCTCACAGTGTGCATTAATAGTATCACATCATAGTTTACCCTAATACCAACACCTCACAGTGTGCATTAATAGCATCACATCATAGTTTGCTCTAATACCAACACCTCACAGTGTGCACTTATACGAAAATCTCACAGTGTGCACTAATACCAACACCTCACATTTGTACATAAACATGGTGGATTCAGCCACTCTTCACTTCGTACTTTAAAATGAACGCATCTTATGTGAACTGTGATATAAAATACCTGTATTATGCTCGGGGGTTTTATCCCCTTAATAATCTAACGACATATATTTTTTTTTTGTATAATTTGTACCAGATCAGAAGAGAAATTGGGGAAATTATGTTACAAGTTAAAAAAACAACAAAATTATTTTTTCGGAAGGGAGGGTTGATGCTGTCTAAGTTGGTGCCCCCTGTTGTCATGGATTTGACCATGCTTGGCTTACCATTTCCCTGGTTCCTATACAGTGAACACCTTAAGTCTTTATGGTCAAGGAACCGCAACTCCTCGTTATTTTTTTTTTAAAAGTCTAACATTTGGTGGAATCATTTATCTCCTCTTGTTTCTCTACCATCGCTCGCCACGACGCTGAGTGGAGGGAAAAAAAGGAGAGAGAGGGGGGCGTGTTAAGTCAAAACACTGCCATTGTATTTTTTTTTCTTTTTACGGCAAATTGAAGATCTTTCCAGGGGAGGCAATCATTGGCGTTGAGAATACAAATTATCGTATCGCGCAGTTGTCTCGCATGCTTTAACATTAAAAAGATAGGAAAATTTAAAACAAAGCAACAGCAAGATGGGGAAACAAAAAACAATTATGGAAACGGTCCGCTACATAAAACTATTTTAACCTTGTCAGCCCACTACCTGTTACTTACTTATATTTTCACGAAATAGTTCAGAGCTGTCATTATTAGATAAATACGTTCATTTTTGTTTCTGTTATTGATAGTGTTTTAATATTTGTCATTAATAAAAAAAAATGTGTGGGTAGAAATACGAAATTCTTGATGAACTTGAAGAGTAAGAGTTAATTTTCATTTTACTGTAACAATTCTTTACTTTAGGTTGAAACCGAGTCTGTCTTTATTAAATGTAATGGGTGGAGTTGGGGGAGGGGGGGAGAGGGGAAGGGTAAACAGTAGTTATAGATAAATGAAAAAAAAAATGCCCCGGGGACGGAGGGTGGATTAGACTAGATATGGTGCAAAAATAGACCACTAGCAAACTATGTGCATTGGGCTCAAATACCAGAGAGCAGTCTTGCCAGATGGCGGGTTTTCCCGCCAATTTAAGCGGTTTTACGGCCATTGGCGGGAATTTTTACTCGCAGGCGGTTTGTTTTTTTTTTTTTTGCTGGTGTCTCTTCATTGTTTATACAATAAAGTAAATTAAAAAAAGAAGTGATTTATTAAATTTTACGTTAGGTGTAAATTATGACCATTTGTTTTCTCTTTTAATCATCTGGCGATTTTTAGGCGGATTTTTGAGTATTGGCGGTTTTTTTTTTAATATTAAAACCAAGAAAAATTGGCAACACTTCCCTGGATATCGTTGTTCGCCTGTGACACCTACTTAGCAATATTAGTGTTTGCCGTTTTGTGTTTCACTCCAACAGGCAGTGGTGCGGATTAAATAATCCGGCGGGCTGGATTTTTACTGCGGGCCGACGTTTTCCCCCATGGCTGAGTTATTCAGATCGTGGTGTGGCCGTCATTTAAAACAAAAAGAGGGAACAAAAAATGGAGAATATATATAGCTCAGTGCGACATACTGCTGGCTGCCATATTGAAAGGGTTAGAGAGAGAGAGAAAGAGAGAAAGAGAGAGAGAGAGAGAGAGAGAGAGAGAGAAAGAGAAGAGAGAAAGAGTAAGACAGAGATCAAAATTGAGACTTGCTCTTAAGAAGATGTTTTGTTTTAATGCTTATTCAGTTTGAGAATATGGAGAAATGAACAGATGTAATGCCGGGTTAAAAAAAAAAAAAGTAAAATTAAACGACAGATGGTTTACAGATGTGTGAGTGCATGATGTATAGCAGAGATGATGTACATCAACTACATGACACACAATCTCATCATCATCATCATCATACAACTGTATGGCGCAGCAGCACATCCACAACTGCTGCAACGGTAAGAACGCTTACACAAACGGTCTTACAGGGTGTAATAAATACATTTCTGACTAAAGATCCTACGCAGTGATTAGAGAGTGAGAGAGAGAGAGAGAGAGAGAGAGAGAGAGAGGGGGGGGGGAGGGAGAGAGAGAAAAGGAGATAGGGGGAGGGAGAGAGATAGAGACGCCGATTTAAAAACAAAGTAAGTTTTTTTTTAAGTTTTTTTTTTTTGCACTTCTAACTTGACTTCACCCTGGGGGCCATCTGAGCCTTTGGCCCAGTTCATCACCCATGGACCATCAAAGCATATGGCCCAGTGGATCACCCATGGACCATCAAAGCATATGGCCCAGTAGATCACCCATGGACCATCAAAGCATATGGCCCAGTGGATCACAAGCACAGAGCAAACGTGCTAATGTGCCAATGCTTATATCTGATTGTTATGATTGTATGTAATAGTGGTCATCACATACGTGACGGGCAGGGCAACAACGGTGGCGGTGTACAAGTATGCACTATGTCTATGTACTTTCTTTTTTTATTGTAACGCACTCGTCATGATTGTATGCAGTGCCATAGCCTTGCCATTACTGGCAAATCAGTTTGTTGGGGCCCCCAACACAACTTAGTCAAGACACAAAAAAAAATGAGACATTGATGGTTAGTTGTCTTGGAAACTCCCATTACTCGCCCGGGACAACCCTCAGAGGAAGTGCGTGGATGGGCCCAGTATTCTGACGGTTTTATAAACTGGGCCCCTGTATTACGACGGCGCTATGAATGAGCCCCTTTATTCTGACCGCCATATGATTGTGTCACTGTATTCTGACCGCCATATGATTGTGTCACTGTATTCTGACTGATATATGAATAGGCCACTGTATAACGACATCCCTATGAATGGGCCCCGGTATTCTGACGGTCATAATAATGAGTACCTGTATTACGACGGCCCTCTGGATGGGCCACTGTATTCTTAAGGCCCTTTTAATGGGCCCCCTACATTCTGACGGCCCATTTATTAATACGTCCTTACTTTATGAACTTGTTGCCTCATTAGAAACTCTGATAAACAAATAATAAAAAAAAGACCCTAAGTACGCAAACATTTTTTACACCTTTTTTACCTTCATTCAACGTTTTAAGTACATTTACTAATGGTCTAAGGGCCACCCTATACCATTAATGTCCATTCGCTTCATACTAACCGTTATAAAAGAACCAGTCAAAAAACGAGAGTAATGTACATAGTCAAAACCTTATCTATATCATTTTTTTTTCCACCACCGATTCCAAGTCTAAATGAAATGGCAACCTATAGATCACACCCCCCCCCCGCTCAGTTCCCAAGATTGATCTACTAGTCTATTGAACTTTTCATTCTCCTTTCTTTACTTACCGGACGTAGAAATGGACATTGATGAGGCCGGACAACATTGAATGACCAGTACTCGCCCACTGGTTTCCTTCTGGTATCCTTCAGTTAGTATAATAGTCCATTACCGGACAATTTTCTTTTTCTAAGAGCCATACTCCGGCTTGTTTTATTAGTTCATACTTGGTTGAGTGAATTGTCCAAAATGTTTGCTCATCGATCTATCGCGCAGCCCAACCCACCCACCCCACCCTCCGTCTTCCCCGGGATTTAAATTGAGTCAAAGCTATTCCCCCCTTTCCTCCACCATACACACAGATTGCTGGAGACATCGGTACATTTTCACATAAGATGACCCATTTAAAAAAGAGAGAGAGAGAATTATTTGGGAGAAAAGTGAATTGTACGTTAAAAGCCTTTCATTGGATTCAAAATAACTGTGGTATGTTCTACTTGTCCAAACATACATCTATACCCCCTACCCCCCCCTTCCCCAAAAAAAAAGGGCGGGGGGGGGGGAAGTGAATGTATAGAAAGATGCAATTTTTGAATGTACATACATTTCTATTCTAACTACAGAATGGGGATGATGAGCCACCCCATCGTATGTGATGGTCTATGGGAAACGGAACATCTTTTGTGGCTGGAACCACAGAATATCTTTTCCCTGGACAAACATATCTCCTGGATACTTTTCTAGGCGGGACACACAAAAAATTGACCCCCCCCCCGCCCTTTTTTTTTTTATAACTAATGTTGTTTTTTTTTAAAGTTAAACAGCGATGATGTGTGTGTCAGGGGGGGGAGGGGGTGGAGAGGGGCAGAAAGGGGAAGTAATTTTTCCTCGTTAAGAGATTTACAAGTTGTCAGAGATTATGAAGAATTTATATATATATATATATATATATATATATATATATATATATATATATATATATATTTGATTATGTGTGTGCTGTAGATGTAATGTATATATGATGGTGATAAGCTATAAACATGTACAGTTGATTGGCTATATCCATGTTGAACCTGTGTAAAGTATCGATTTTACCAAGCTTTGCTGACCATATTTCGTCCATAGTGTGTGTCCATATTAAGATTATACTGCGACATAATCTTCCATAACCACATCTCCGTGGGTGACTATCATCATTATCCATGAGCCACATCTCCGTGGGTGACTATCATCATTATCCATGGGCCAAATCTCCGTGGGTGACTATCATCATTATCCATGGGCCAGATCTCCGTGGGTGACTATCATCATTATCCATGGGCCAGATCTCCGTGGGTAACTATCATCATTATCCATTGGCCACATCTCCGTGGGGAAGAACACTCTTAACGATTCATGATCGATCACAAGACATCATGCTAGGGGTGGGTAGTGGTGTGGGGGGGGCGGGGATAAGTAAGCAGCTGATCAGGATCACAAAAGATGTTTTAATTCTATACTCACTCTAAATATTTCACCCATAATCTATTCGGTTATGGTGTGTGTGTGGGGTGTATGTGGCAAAGATGGGGGGGGGGGGTTTATGTGGCAAAAATGGGGGGAGTGTATGTGGCAAAGATGGGGGGGAGTGTATGTGGCAAAGATGGGGGGGGGGGACGGAGGGAGGTACGCGGAGAGAAAAATTACTGTCAACTAGGGGGGGGGGGGCGGTGTCTGCGACGGATGTAGAACGCATGTACTTTTTTTCATTTCACTGGAAAATGGGGAGACTATTTCACAGTTGCACCCAAGGCGCCACAAACGCTGACCACTTGGGGGGCGGGATAATAGGAAAGGGGGTGGGGGTGGGGAATAACAGCCATATGTAATTTCACAATTTTATCCCCTTATAATTAAACTCGTCATTATATTACACCACATCGCCATTTATTTGGAAAAGGTGCAAAGTTAATTAAATATTACTGATTATAGAATATTCACAAAAACAATTGATAGAAAGAAAAATTAAATAGATAGATATATTAGATAGATTAGATAGATAGATAGATAGATAGATAGATAGATAGATAGATAGATAGATAGATAGATAGATAGATAGATAGATAGATAGATAGATAGATAGATAGATAGATAGATAGATAGATAGATAGATAGATAGATAGATAGATAGATAGATAGATAGATAGATAGATAGATAGATAGATGTAGATGTGCCGATAGATAAATATTTAAGTAAATAAATAGCTAACCACACATAGCCACATCAATGTAAGCAACAATCAAATATATTTTTAGAGCATTTTCGAAAAAAAAATGCTCTATTGTCCCCGTTTTGTCTGTCTGTCTATCTGTCTGTCTGTCTGTCCGTCATCACCCTAAATCTCAACAACCATAAGTCCTAGACCCATGATGTATATATCATTTTGTAGGTCTTGGCCTGCCAAGAAATGACTTTTCTCCATTTCGCGATCTGACCTCTGAGGGCCGTAAAAGGGGGCTTATAAAGTACCGTTTTTTTTACTATATAAGCTACATTAATAAAAGAGCGTCCTATATCTCAGCAACCATAAGTCCTAGACCCATGATGTATATATCATTTTGTAGGTCTTGGCCTGCCATGTGTACATCAAAAGTTCATTTTGCGATAGGACCTCTCAGGGCCGGGCTTCAGGGCTCCTAAGGGCTTATATATTATATACAGATTATAAGCTAAACAAAGGGGCGAAATTATTATTTATTTTTGTAACAGTTATTCAACATGACTTACTTCCCTTACTTTTTATAAAACCCATAATCAATGACAACTTTGCAGCACAGCTCAATCAACCAAAAGTCATCATTTGTTGGGACTTCAATCAAGATTTCAAAGAACCCGGGGCAGAAATTGAAAATTTCTTCGAAACAAACTTCAACATTCAACTACTTTCACCAAGATTGGCAACAACAATTTATCAAATAACAATTGATGGAGTTTTCGGACGATTAAATAACTACAATTTAGAATGTTTCAATTATGAGTCCTATTTCAGTGACCACAAACCACTTGTAGTTAGATTTAAGAGAATTTTTTTTTTTCAAATATAAAGAAACGTCTTTTTAATATCTTTTTTCAGATATATGCATTACACAATTGAATTTATAAACATTTCCAAAATTGACAAATATTTACTGAAACGTACTGATACATACACGAAAATGCGCTAACACGTCCTGTGTCCAGTATGGAACAGGCTTAAATTGCTTGTTTTTCTTCTTGAAAAACAATGAGTCGATTCCACGGACTTAAAAAAATACATGTCTTCCATATGCTTGTCCTTGTTGAATTTTCCCAGTCGTATTATATGACACGTCCTCCAAAATATGACATTCTCAGCCGAAAACGTATGACTGGCACGACAAATTTATGACACCGTTGTAAATATGTCAATGTCCACTCCACGGATTCGACTCCTTCAACAAATATCATATAATCATAAAAATTTCAAAAAAACGGTTTTATTTTATCAAAAAATAACTCTTGAGATCCAGTGGTCAGGCTAATTTATAGTTCAATTTATAGCCACCTGAGATTATTTTAATAAAGGTAGGCCTATATGGCGTTATAATAAATATAGATATTCAATTATTGTTTGTTTTTTTTAAAATAAGTTTTCATTTGACATTGTATCGGTATTTGGGTCAGACATGACGTCATTGTGTTCTACTTTTGTTTTCTCTTGACAAACATCCCAAAGATGCCCCTGTGCGGATGTGAAATGTTTATCTTTTGACCCTGTAAACCAAAATTTTTCTTAAATTTTTGTAATACTGTTTTCTTTCTAGATCAGATATAGGCGAACTACAGCCCGCGGGCCACGTACGGCCCGTTAGGATGTTTTATCCGGCCCGCACTCATTCCTTATTCTCTCTGCTCGTCCATAATGTCAACTTTCAATTAATACCATTTGTATATACAGTTACTCCATTCATCGATCGTTCTGTTAAATTTTTCAAATCCTATTGTGAACCGCGGTTAAAAAACAACCAAAAATTGCCAACCCCTGACCAAGATCATCGGTAAAGCTGTAGGCCTGTAAGAAAATTGTGTTACAATTTATTCGAGTTTTAGTGCGTAAGGATCTTGATGTGTTGTTGTCATTTGTAAAGTTGTTTTTTTTTCTCCAAGATCTTGTTTTTTTTTCCCATATGAACGATCTTTTTTTGGTTTTGAACAAAATCCCTTCCGCAGCTCTGCCGCATATGATGACGTAACTTGCGTTGTTGATTTCCGGGGAGGGTTCTGAAAATTCCCCGACCCCTTCCCGTTCCGAAAAAAGTAGTTTAAGTATTTCAAATTATGTCCCTTGATAATAATTACCCCATAAGCCCACCCCCCCCCCCCAACCATCGCCACACACCAAAATTCTACAAATTGTTGTCGCTGATATATCTCGTAGCTTTTTGTTATACATTTTGGTATTTTCATGTTAAGTACGCGACATAACTGGACGAGACAGAGAATTTCAAGAGACATTACATTGTAACTAATTGAGGTCCAACCTCTTCACTCCAGCCCCGTAGCGTGAAAATTCTACAGCAAGAGCTAGGCCAATAGCAGGGGGGCAGGAAATAAATGCTTCTAAGTAGAGCAAACAAGCAGAGGGGAGCAGACAAAACGATGGGGTGCCCGGCCCGCCACCCCCCCCGCAAGCTACGGACCTACTTTACACTCTGGTCACAGCCTACATAGTTTCTTAGTAAAGATAAGACAAACGCTATCACCGTTCAAGCTGTTGTTCGCATTTACTTTCTGTGTAAATCATAAGTGTCAGCTCCTGCCTTCAGTTAAATTCGCCATGAAAACTTTAACCAACGCGTGTACTCCAACATGTCTCCGCCACTGATCGGCCGGTCCGTCGGGCTGGTTAAGAGAGAGTTGGGAGGGTGGAGCTTTGTCCGATGGCGCCACGTACCACTTCTTGCAATTTTACTGACGCTTTCTCAAATCAGTCCCCCCCCCAAACTTGCTCACTTCGTAAATATTGGAAGGGAGAGCTGCTGCTCTGTTATTTACTATGGGCCCAGAGTCATAGTTATAGATAGCTAAAAATAGGCGACCTTTCCTATTAAGAGGCCCCTATAAGGTAAATCTATCGAGGGGTCCCGCTAAGACCAATCACCTATCGAGGGGCCCATATAATATGAAACGTCTATCGAGGGGCCCTTCTAGAACGAAACTTCTATCAAGGGGCCCCGCTAAGACCAATCACCTATCGAGGGGCCCCTATAAGATGAAACGTCCGTCGAGGGGCCCCCTCTATGACGAAACTTCTATCGAGGGGCCCCCTTTAAGTCGAAACTTTCATCGAGGAGGGGAGGCCTCCAAGATGAAGGGCCAGCTGTCCTCGTTGTCACCACCACGGGCCTCCACTTATATCCAGGGCAGACAGAATAATAAATGAACATTATCGACTCATTGAGTTCTTACCGATATCATTGTTTCCGTTAACAGTTGTATTTCTCCATTTTTTTTTGTTTTGTGTTTGAACAACGAGTACTTGACACATTTAAAAACAAACAAACAAAATGTGTCATATTTTCGTTCGGTCATTTATATTGCCTTATGATTCAACTGTCAACTTTAGTTTTCAGTATAAAAAAAAATTCTCAATGACGTCATCAGAGACTTCAACAGCCCTCCCCTCTCCCCCTCCCCCTCTACCCTTATAATTTCTCCATTTCCCGTCAGTCAGTGGCGACTGGTCACGTGTCTATTGCAGCTATTGACCTCTGAAGTGTAATCGTAGAGAATCCACTGCCCCCCCCCTCTAGCCCCCCTCCCCCCGGCCTCCTCAGGTGTGGAGTGGAAGGAATGGGGGGGGGGGAGAAATTGCATTGGCGGGTAGGGGGGAGATAAGCTTGTAACAGAAAAAAACTAAAAAAAAAAAAACAAAAAAAACCTGATTTAACACCGTAAAACAATTCCAACTGTTCCCAAACCACCCAACCCATTTGCTTTTTTTTTTTAATCCATAAAATTGCCAGAAGCCGGTGAAGTGTCAGTTTAGTGTCTTGGTAAAAAAAATAAATTCATCCTGCCTCGAAATAAAATTGGACAGAGATGGGTTACCTCTAGTGAGCCAGATCCCGCGCGCGCGCGCGCGCGTGTGTGTGTGTGTATATATATATATACAGGTCTGTCTGTATGTGTTACCTACAGCAATGAGCGCATGTGTGTGTGTGCGTGTGTATGTGTGTGTACCTGTATGTGCTTGCAAATTTGTGTGTTTTTTTTTAAAAGGAACACACAATAAAATGCGTTGTTGTTACTCAGTACTTTTGAGCACGGCGAGACAAGCAACATGCAACCGTACCGTCAAGTCGTAAAATATGTGAGTGAGACTTACATTAATGAGTCATATAGCTTCACACTGCACTACGAAGTATCAAGATAACTCGTCTATTAAGCTGACACATAAACATTATCTTACATATTATTAAACCCATATCAACTTTGTTTTCTCGTATTTAGTGCCCTTTGAGATTAAGAATGGATGGATTCATACATTTCTTTGTTCAAATATAGGTCCTATAAATTTTGTGTTCAAATATAGGTCTTATATATTTCTTTTTCAATAATATGTCCTATACATTTCTTTGTTTAAAGACATGTCCTATACAGTTTTAATTGGAAAGAATTTTTAAACTTTCAAAAAGCTTTGCTTCATTTTTTTGAATGAGTTAATGATTTTTTGTTTCAAAACAAAATACGCTCGCTAATTTTAATTTTAAAGATAGTTCCTTCGCCATTTTGATGACGCCATTTTGGCCGCAGGGCAACACAACTTTCAATATAAAAGAGTGATGTGGGGGGGAGGAAGTTGTTCTAAAATAGAAAAGAATCGATTTTAACCATAAAAATCGATCTTCCTGATTGAAAAATGATTACAAAACATCTGATTAAAAAGAAAAATGATGACACAGGGGGCCCTTGACATAGCCCACTGTGAGAGCCCTTGACACAGCCCCCTGTGAGAGCCCTTGACACAGCCCCCTAATTGGACATCTCCTTACGATCTGACCTACTTGCATGAGCTAATGGTACATGTGTCAATATTTGGTTCGCGTTGCCTTTACTTTGCGGCCAGGTAAAAAGACTTCAGATTGCTGTTCTCTGTGTCGCCATGCTGTGGCGGATGTCAAATATATAAGACAGTGGCGTATTGAAGTGAACGTTGAGAATATTTTGGTTAGTTCAGGGCACGGGTGCACTACTGTCTTCACCGCTGACGGCTGTATTGAAGCCATTTTGGAAAATTTTAAAAAGAATGCTATGTTGTTGATGTTGTTTTTTTTTGAAAATTTGTGTTTACTACTCAAAATTTTGGGCGCCTCTTATTTCGTTGGGGGCCCTGGGTGACAGCCTAATCGACCTATCTGTAATTCCGGCCCTGCTTACCCCTCACCTTAAGATCCGCTCCGTTGAATTACGATGACAGATGGAATAAACTTAATTGACATATATGATTCTGACCTTTTGTTGTGTCAATGATACTATAGTGGGGATATTTTCATACATGTCTGTTCTGCTGCGTTCGTTGTCTATGATCTCAGATTTGACATAAATAACAACTCTGCACGATGTGTGCAACACGACCAGAGGCGTACCTAGGGTGGGAGGAGATGGGGTGGGGGGGGTCCAAATTCGAAAGCCCCCTCCCCGGGCCCCATCTTGAGGGAGATCCTATTTTTTTATATTAAATATTAAGTACATTATCTAATGTCATGGTGTCGAATGTCAAAATGCAGGGACCCCCCACAATCCCTAGGTTCGGCACTGTGCACGACCTAATAACGTTTGTACGGCTTTTTTTTGCTTCTCACGTCTCTGCAAGCATTACCAGCTGGGCCTATTAAGTCATAGGCTCCATTGCACCATGGGGCCCCGCGCCTCCTCCAATGAGGCCACTAAACATTGTCTCTGTCTCTCTGTTTCTCTCTGTGTGTCTCTTTCTCCCTCTCTCTCTCTCTCTCTGTCGCTCATTCTTTTTCTCTCTCCCTTTCTCTCTTTCTTTCTCTCTTACACACACACATACATGCATCTTAATGAAGTCTTCACTCCGATATCCTAAGAAATGAAAGAGAGATGTGTCTTGTATCGCCGACATTTTTGTTTTGTTGAAAAAAAGTAGATCATGCTTCACAAGTATTGACTGTGTGTGTGTATGTTAAAACTAAACTACTTGGCATCACGTCATGCTTAGTACTGCTGTACACTGTCTCTCTCTCTCTCTCTCTCTCTCTCTCTCTCTCTCTCTCTGTCTCTCTCTCTCTCTCTCTGTCTCTCTCTCACTCTCACACACACACATACTCATAAGTGTACACACACACACACTCACACACACACACACACACAGATGAATACACTATGACACACACGTTCAAACCAAAAATTTTATCACACAAACTAATTTCAAGAACAAAATGTGTATGCAATATAGATCACAGCCACGCCTACTCTCTCATTACCCCTCTACACTAAAACATTATAAAATCACGAATCACAGTCTCACAAACAAACACGCACACGCACACACACACGCAAACACACACGGACACAGAAATACACATACAGACACACACACACACACACACAAGCACATTGAAATAGAATCTTCCTGTCCAAGGCTAACACTATTTTTAATGTCCACACTGAACTACATAACCCGGGGTGAAGAGGGAGGGGTGAAGAGGGGCGGGGGGAGGGGAGAAACGACCCTCCAGATCCCCACCCCAATCTATGCTAATCTATTCTACTCACCTGACCGACAAGTGGCCTAACCGTTTACTCTGTGGCCCCTCCACGAGAGCTTGTTCTATATCGTCTACAAAACGCCCCCCTCCCCCGCCGCTCCCAATCCATCTTCACGCCCCTTAACCAATATCGAGACCACCTTAACTGCAACAACAGAGATGAAGGTGGGGGGGGGGGAAGGGAGGGGAGACAGACAGGAACGATAGGCCTGAAGGGGGGGGGGTCTGGGGGGTATGATGTGCGGTGACACGTGTCGTATAGCGGGACATGACGTTGTACATTCAGTTTTTTAATGTTGTTATTAAATATATCCATCCATATTTATTGTGATGAACTGGTCAAGCTGCCCTTACATTTGGGGGGGGGGGGGCTGGTCATTTCATTTGCCACCCCCCCCCTTCTCCCTCTCTTAATAGTTTGATTTCCATTGTGTTTTTCTTTCATAGGATCCATGAATTGTGAGTTGTTGACTAGAGGACTGGTAGGAGGATTCTTTGGTAAGTACTCATTTCATTTATTACGATCTCAGATACAGACATATTAAAAATGTCAGTTACTGACAACGCAGTCCATTTTACTTTGTTTCTCTTTGGTCAGTGGCACTTTTGGAGTACGTATTTTTTTAATATTCCTTTTGTATCTGTTAAATCTCTCTCTCTCTCTCTCTCTCTCTCTCTCTCTCTCTCTCTCTCTCTCTTTCTCTCTCTCTTTATCTTTATCTTTCTCTTTATTTCACTCTTAATCTCTCTTTTTCTTCATCTGTTTCTCTCTCTCTCTTTCTCCCTCTTTTTATCTCTCTATCTCTGTCTCTCTATCTCTGGGTCTTTCTCTCTCTTTCTCTCTCTTTATCTTTCATGACAACTAGAGATCTCCACTTTGAATATTTGAGTCACAGATACAAGTGTATCTTGGGTTTTTGAGCCCAGGACTACTGGCACCGCGCTAAGCTGGTTCTCATAAAAATGGCACGAAGATACACTGATCGATATAAATATGTGTAACACTGGCATGACAATGTAAATAAAAATAAACTGCAGTAAATAAAATGATAAACTTTAAAGAATGTTTTAAAATTCGAAATTAGACCGAGGGCCACCAAAAGTTTATGAAGTGGCTCTGGATGAACTCGAATGCACGAAAAAAAAAACAAGCGATGGCTGACAAAGTAGAACAAATAGAGTAACAGTTGAGAACAAATAGAGCCACAACGTAGTACAAATAGAGCCACAACATAGTACCAGTAGAGCCACACAGTAGTACAAATAGAGCCACACAGTTGTACAAATAGAGCCACACAGTTGTACAAATAGAGCCACACAGTTGTACAAATAGAGCCACAAAGTTGTACAAATAGAGTCACACAGTAGTACAAATAGAGCCACACAGTAGTACAAATAGTCACACAGTTGTACAAATAGAGTCACACAGTTGTACAATTATAGCCACAACGTAGTACAAATAAAGCCACACAGTTGTACAAATAGAGCCACACAGTTGTACAAATAGAGCCACACAGATGTACAAATAGAGCCACACAGTTGTACAAATAGAGCCACACAGATGTACAAATAGAGCCACACAGTTATACAAATAGAGCCACACAGTAGTACAAATGGAGCCACAAAAAAGTGCATATTTAGCTACAACATAGGACAAGTAGAGCCACAGCTAAGAACAAATACAGTCAAAAGGCGACAGTTGTAAAAAAGAAAACATTCATACACATGCATACACACCCATGGGCGTCGCTAGGAATTTTTCCAGGGGGGGGCAAAATTTTTCCAGGGGAGGGCAAATAACAACTTTATGACATTTTTTTAAATGTAAGGGGGGGCAGCAAATGCCCCCCTTTTAAATGACATTTTTTCAAAATGTGGGGGGCATTTGCCCCCCCCCTTTGCCCCCCCC
>JAGDYQ010000115.1:3316710-3344232 GCA_021962125.1 Bulinus truncatus
TAAATAAATTGATGTCGTGCTGATGTCTGACGGATCATTTGAGCAACAATATTAACATTTGCGTAAAAACGAAGTATTGCTTTGGATCTTAGTGGTGAACAATAAAAAAAAATATTTTACGCTTGGTTGACTTTAAAGGTATATACCTTAAAACGAGAGCAATGATGTTGTCCTGTGAGTAGATTATGTTGTCCGCGCGGCGGTATTTCGCGTCGTCATGGTAGATGATGTTTTTTTACGAGTATATGATGTTATCCTGTGAGTAGATTATGCGTTTCTCGCGGTAATAGAATATCTTGTCCTGTAGTAGATGATGTTGTCATGTGAGTTAATGATTGCCGTCAGGAGGATGGCGTTGCCGCGTGAGTTAGATGATGTTGTCATGTGAGTAGATGATGCTGTTCCGTGAGTAGATTATGTTTTCATGTGGTGAGGTAGAACATCTTGTCCTGAGCAGATGATGTTGTCATGTCCTGTGAGTATATTATTTTGTCATGTGAGTGATAAGGTTGCCCTGTAAGAAGAAGAGTTTGGTTCCGAGAGACGAGTTACGTGAGTAGATTATGTTGTCATGTCCTGTGAGTAGATGATTTCGTCACGTGAGTAGAATATTTTGTCCTGTGAGATGATAAGCACACATCCAGAGTAGATGATGTTTATTAGTGAGTAGATGATGTCGTCATGTGAGTAGAATATTTTGTCCTGTGAGAGATGATGTTGTCCTTTGAGGAAGATGCTGCCTTGGGGGTCACGATGTTGTTCTAAGATTTTTCAGAATGGAAAATAAACTTTCCATTGAGTTCTGAACATCGCGAAGTCGACACATTTATTACAGTGTACTCCTGCGCATACTTTCGTTTTACCCCTTTCTGTCTATATTCCATTCAAGAATACCTCAGATATTGTTTCCTTGATCCACTTCATCTTTGCACTGCAAGGGTTTTTCGGTTTCTCTGTTCCTCTCGACTCGTCTATCGTTTTATCTTCGTGTCTCTTTGGTCTTTTCCCGTCACATTCTTGGTTCTTAATGTTCTTGGCTTTCTGAAAGATACTTTAATATTTGGGCGTCGTGAAGAAGCAAGTAGTTAATCTTACATGAGATTAATTGAAAATTAGGTCATTTTGGTTTTTGTGCGGGTACCTTCTCTTCAATGTGTCTTAACTCGGTCCCTTTTGTTAGCGCAACTACTTACAACAGCTCTGATATAAATGATACACGCACATAAAACATATTCCGCAAGGTAATTTGACTATCTGGCTCTCAATTGCAGTTTGATTTCTAGCCTCTATTCAGCCATTATTTTAGCAAGACTATTTTGATAGTACTTCAAGTTTCATCACATTATAAGTGGACAAAGAAATGGTCGTACAACATTTTTTCACTCCTGACTTCGTGGAACTAAGCGAGAGGTCGATACATCGATTTAAAACCAATATCTAATTTCTTGTTGCTATTTAAATTTTGACGTTTGAAAGTAATTAAAGCAATCATGAAAATTAAAAGTTCCTGTCTGAATCCGCTCAAATGAGTAGCACATATAAGCCATAGCATTAATAAATAATAGAGGATAAGCTTTAAAGATAATATATAGACCATTAGCTACCCATTATTTACTAGTCATTTTTCCTGACTTACAAAAAGAATAAAATTAGGAAAAACAAAGACCATTTTTCTTGTAAAGCTTTAAGGAGGGAAAGCAAAAAAAGATTATTGATTAAAGCCCAAGACGGACCATTGTTTAGAATATGCGGAGAAAACAGATACATGAGGAGATACATACAAAGATTTGCTTATTACTTATTGACTCCAGGTCATAGGAAGGGATCAAAACTAATTGTATATAAATAAATAATAACTCAATAAATAGAAAGCATTTATCTAAAAAAACAAATAGATGACTAGTGTAATGAAGTGGTACGGCTTAATTCCTTTCACACATGGCTATATATATATATATATATATATATATATATATATGTATATATTGTACTTTAAATCTAAACATATAGTTATCTAGACCCATGATATATTAACGTAAGTATATCTTCTGTAGTCGAGTTTGTCGAAAGATGATATGTTTTTGTCAACATTGATCGTCTTCTCTTTGGAATAATAACGGGCAGTTCTATATGTATGTGTGTGACTCTAATACGAATATCTTTCTCTATTCTATATATGCATACAAAGCACACGCATACAGACACACACACAGACACACATAGACACACATATACATACACACACAGATACGCGTACAGACACACACACACAGACACACACACGCCACTCACACACACGTACACACATGGACACACACACAATCACAAACACAAAAAACACACACACACACAAACACACATAAAATACAAACACAAAACATATACAACTCACAAACATTAGTCACAAACTAACACATATAAACACACACAAACACAAACAACGTACACACACACATACAACAAACACACACTATAAAACACAAACACACACACAGCGACAAACACAAACAAACACACACATATACACACACAAACACACACACAAACACACAGAAACATACCAACACACAATACAAACACACATATAAACACATACAATCACACATACAAACACACACATAAACACACATAATAAACACATAGAAACATACCAACACACATACGATCACACATACAAACACACACAAACACACATACAATCACACATATAAACACACACACAAACACACACACAAACGCGTAATATATCTCCAAGTAAGATGCTGACTGCTACCGGGGGGGGGGGGATATATAGCAGAGATATAGAGAGAGATGCATATATGTACATGTATATATATACATATATATATATGTATATGTGTTTGTGTGATCCGAGTGACAGATATCTTCTTGACCAGAGGAAAACAATACAATATGGGGGGGGTAAAAGTAACTTTAGGAACCCCTGTAGTCAGCACTCAAAGTTGAATTTAAGTTATTATCTTTTAAGTAGTTGGTGGTTAGAGATGCGCTGCTGATTTGTTATAAAAGTTGTTAAACAATTGATTTTTTTTTTGTTTCAGTACTAGATTGTATTACGCATTAATGATATAGTCCATACATTATTTTTAATTCTTAGTAATTACACAAAACACTTGAAGCTGTACCAAAGTCTATTATAGATAGATTTTATTAACGTACTGGAGCCCTGATGATCCCCCTATATAATTTTCCTTACACCCACCCAACCCCCCCAGATACTCATTGGACAACATAGTGCAAGATCTCCCATATTTCGTCTAGACGTTGGCTATTATTAAGCGCCCACAATAGATAACTTTTTTTAATGCCAAAGGAGGTACAGTCTGATCTTGTTTACTCAACCATTTTTTATTTTTAGAAATAGAGCGTCATATTTAGTTCATCAAGTTAGAAGCCCTTCAGTAATTGTTAAACCTGAACTTCTTATTAGGTTAGTTCAATATTGTTAAACAAGATGAACTTTTTTTATTGGGTTTGTCTTTTGATATTGTCAGACGTGAACTTTTTTATTGGCTTACTTTGATGGTATCGAACTTTTCATCGAGTTTCTCTGTTGTTTTTATGATGTCGAACTATAACTTTTCGCACATTTTGTTAAATATAGTTTTGTCCAGCTCAAACATGTTAACAGCAGATATTTCTGAGAAAGTTCCATTAGTGATGTTAATGACTGAAATGAGAGAAGTATAAACAGTAAATGAGAGAAGAGATGGTGAGATAGAGATATTAGTATAAAGAGGAGAGAGAAGAGAGAGATGAGAGACAGAGAGAGTATAAGAAAACGAGGGATGAGAAAGAGAGTAGAGATGGGAGAGAGAGAGAGAGAGAGAGCGAAAGAGAGATAGATAGAGAGAGAGATGAAAAAGGAGAGAGAGAAAAAGCAGATAGGGGTGGAGAGGATGAAGAGTTTTATTTGTCAATTTTATAGTCAGAATCTTCATGTGAAATACTTTAAACAAGCGTACCAAACAGCTCAGTTGATTATGGTAATCCTTACTTTAAGAGAAGAAGTAGTGGAAGGTGGTAGGGTATCAGTAGATTATTGTGTCACGCTGGTTGAATAGTATCCCCCCCAACCCCCGCCCAGAGCTGCAGGTATGCATGTAGTCCTGAGTAAAATCAGTTAATCGATCGACTGTTATGAATCAATCGGTTGAATGATTTCCTTTAGATGGTTTCCTGCAGTTTTTTGTCAACAGAAACAAAAAAACAATATTAATTGTTTGTTCAAATAGCATTAACCATAACTCAGTGGTTGTTTTCAGTTAATGCATCATGATTCTGAAATCTAAATCATCCGACTGTTAATTTTTTAGTAGTATAAATTATAATATTAGAAATTAGTTGAGATAAGTGCAATTGTTATCAGGTAGCTGAGATAACAACGCTTAGCAGATAGTTGATATTTAAAATACTGGTCTGTAACTCAATAAAACATTGTTCTGTAATTCTGTAAAATATTGGTCTTTAACTCAGTAAAATATTGGTCTGTAATCCAATAAAACACTAAGTTATGTAATACAGTAAAATATTGGTCTGTAACTCAATAAAATATTGGTCTGTAACTCAATAAATATTGGTCTGTAATCTGAATAAAACATTGTCTGTAATTCTGTGTAAGTTAGCTGTATCTGTAACTTAACATAAGCCATTGGTTTGTACACTCAATTAAAATATTAGTCTCGTAACTCTATCAAACATTGTTCTGAAATTCTAGTCAAATAGTTGATCCAGTGTAACTGGTGTAAAATGCATTGGTCTGTAGACTCTGTAAAATATTAATCTGTAACTTCACCAAAATTGTCACATCCCCTTAGAAGGCTAAACTACTACTTCAAATATAGTGACTTATTATCCTCCAGTATCCTTATTACTTAAAATATAATTAGATTGACATGACTAGTCTAACAGAAATGTCCAGTAAAGAAAATGACAATATTAACCATTTCATGATTGATTTCTTTATTAACACAAAATGTCGAGGATGATGATGTGTGGTTTCTTTTATTTGTTTACTTTACATAAGAAGATAGTTTTTATAGAAAAACATCTACCTCCAATAACCCGTCAGTGTCTCTTCTTTATTTGTTTCCGTATTTTATCACCCATTCGTTTGGAAAGTGTTACTGTACCACAGGAATGTACTCTAACATACAGGAATTCCCTAATATTTCTCAGGAATTACTTCAGACATATTCCAGGTGTGAATCTTCAATATATCTCAGGAACCTCTAACATATCTCTCTCTTTCATGTTGACTAAAACTTTACAACATGCCGCACTGACTACAGTAAATATAACAGAGTTACATGAAATTAAATATTGGTATGTAACTCAGTAAAATATTGATATATAACTTAGGTAAAAATTTGGTGCGTAACTTCCAGTAAAACATCAGTATGTAACTCAGTAAAATGATTAGTATGTAAATCAGTAAAATATTGGTATCTAACCGTGTAAAATATTGGTATGGTAATCTCATGCAAAATATTGGTATGTGCACTATTAAAATTTTAGAAGTAAAATCTCAGTAAAATACTCTTAGGTAACTCAGTAAAATTTTGGTATAACTCTGTAAAATCGTTTGAATGGGATCACCCAGTACGTGATATGAAAGATAGATAATTTCAAATTACCTCCCAAGTTAGGTTTTATGAGATAAGAAAAAACAATTAAAATATGTGATTTAAATAAAAGTGTCATTGCTTTTAAATAGGTACGATGCAGAGAAATGATTTTCAACAAATGTTGTCTTAGTCAACAAAACCAGTACAATGGTGTAGTATCCCCTGATAGATTACCAATGTTGGTCGCCCCTGGTAGATGTACCAATAGTGAAAGTCGCCCCTGATATACTTAATGGTGGTCGCCCCTGGTGATATCGTAAGGTGGCCGCCCTAGTCAGATACTTAATAGTCATCGCCCCAGATAGATATCCAATGTTACACAGTCGCCCCCAATAGATACCAGTAAAACTCCCTTCACAGCAGGCAGATGTACCAATGGTAAGGTCGCTCCCTGATGGCTCATACAGATGGTGGTCGCCCCTGATGGATAACCAAATGGTGGTCGCCCCTGAGCGATACCAATGCATAGTCACCCCGATAGATATCCAACGGTAATGCCCCTGATAGATACCAATGGTGGTCGCCCTGATAGAGCACCAATGGTACTCATGCCCCTGATTGATACCAATGTTGGTCACCCCTGATAGATACCAACGTTGGTCGCCCCAGACAGATGTCAATGGTATGTCGCCCCCTGATAGATACCAATGGTGGTCTCCCCTGATATGACGCCCAATGGTGGTCACCCCTGTAGATACGCAATGTTAATCGCCCCTGATGAGGTACTTCAATGCATGGTCGCCTTCGATAGATACCAATGTTATCGTCCCTGATAGATACCCAATGGTGAAGTCGCCCCTGATAGATACCGATAGTGTATCGCCCCTGCCAGATTATACCAAAGTTGGTCGCCCTGATAGATACCAGTGGTGGTCGCCCCTGATAGATACCGATGTTGGTCGCCCCTGCTAGATGTCCGATGGTGGTCGCCCCTGCTAGATACCACTCGTGCCCGCCCATCGACGCCTGTCTCGCTTGTTCCCTGAAGTTCATTTCATGGTCATTACAGTTAATAGGTAGGTTACACGTGTACAAAAAAGACGTTTCGATGGTGATTAGAGCCAATGCTTCTAAGGCCATGAGATAATCAGTCGTCTACTACTTACCGAGTCATCGTCATAGCTATTAACGTGGTGCTGAGTAATTCCGTTTATCAGTGTAGAGAAACCCGACACCGTATCACGCTACTCTGAACCAGTAGTGTCCAACAAGAAGACCTTACTCCAGCACCCATCCGCCCCCATGTCCAACGCCCATTCTATTTTTAAAACCTGTTTTGTTGACATCTTCAAAGTTGAGTTGAGCCAACAGGTTTACGATGTTTCAGCATCTGACCTTTGCATAGTCACGTGACTAGGTCAGCTATCAACACCATCGATACCCTGGTTTGCCTCTTGTTGCTCACCTGAGATGACAAAAGAAATCACTCTTTTTATAGTTCTGTATTGATTTGCGTGTAGAATAACTGCTTTAAGAAATTCTCTTCATCCATCTCTTGTTTACAGTTAGTTGTTCACAATTCTTTCAATGATCTTTCAGTTGTGAACATAAAAAAGCAAAATCAATAGGATTATCAACAATGGACCCAGTCGTTATGTTACACGCAAACCTTACATCTACACATCAACATTACTAGTCAACGAATTTCATGTACACACAGGACAGAAACAATAAAGAAAACCCAGATAGCAACGAAATATTATTGTTGCTAAATCCACCAAATTACAATATCTATTGTTGCTACCTCCACGAAATTACAATATCTATTGTTGCTACTCCCACCAAATTACAATATCTATTGTTGCTACCTCCACCAAATTACAACATCTATTGTTGCTACCTCCACCAAAATTACAATATCTGTTGTTGAAATAGGGCAATTTGATAGAGATCAATTAAAATACATCACCAAATTAACATTCTTATTGTTGCTAATACCAACAAATTATAATATCTATTGTTGCTACCTCCACCAAATTACAATATCTATTGTTGCTACCTCCACCAAATTACCATATTTACATGGTTCTCAACCTTTTCATGAATGTTCCGTAAAGTGTGTAAAAGTATCTCTGCAGGTACTAAGTTCGTGAATGTACCCTAAAGTGTGTAAAAAGTATCTCCGCAGGTACTAGGTTCGCGAATGTACCCTAAAGTGTGTAAAAGTATCTATTCAGGAAATAAGTTCAATAGTGTTCCAGTGTGAGGACTGTGGTATTGGTTTCAGGACACCTGGTAAGTAGGATATATCTAACATATATTGTTGGGGTAAAATAAATAAGTAATATTTAGTAAATTATAGGGATAGTGCCTAGAAATAAATTAGTAAAGGAATAAAGACAGAAGGAAAAACCATAGTGACCATACCAAATCCAGCAAACCAAAAAATAGGTAATGAGTCTGTCTGATGCAATAGAATACATAAGCGTTAATTATAATCATTAGGCACTGTGATGAAACAGTAATTGTGAGGTAACTAGGATGCATGTGTGCCTAACACACACGCAGAGAGAGAGAGAGAGAGAGAGAGAGAGAGAGAGAGAGAGTCGTGTTAGGCATTAGTCTTAATAGGTATGAGAACTCTTTGGTATGAGTCATGTTAGGTATTAGTCCTAATAGGTATGAGAACTCTTGGTATGAGTCCTGTTAGGTATGAGTCATGTTAGGTATGCTTCCTGTTAGGTACGAGTCATGTTAGGTTTGAGTCATGTTAGGTTTGAGTACTAGGTAAGAGTCATGTTAGGTTTGAGTCATGTTAGGTTTGAGTCATATTAGATATGAGTCATGTTAGGCATGATTCATGTTAGTAATGAGATGTATTAGGTAGTCATGTTAGGTATGAGTCATGTTAGGTTTGAGTTATTTTAGGTTTGAGTCATGTTAGATATGAGTCATGTTAGGTAAGAGTCATGTTATGGGTAAGAGTCATGTTAGGTATGAGTTATTTTAGGTAAGAGTCATGTTAGATATGAGTCATGTTAGGTATGATTCATGTTAGGTAAGAGTTGTGTTAGGTATGAGTCATGTTAGGTATGATTAATATTAGCACGAGTTGTGTTAGGTGTGAGTCATGTTAGGTTTGAGTCATGTTAGGTATGAGTCATGTTATGAATAATTCATGGTGTTATAAAAGAATCAGAATGTTAGAAAAAAAATATATTAAAGAAAAAGATGTAATAAAAAAGAGCCAGTAAGGGGGAGTCAAAAATAGGTAAGGATTTATGTTAGTAAAATATCGCATTAGTATAATTCTTAAGAAAATTGATGTGCTATGTACGGAGTTGTGTTAGGTAATGAGCCGTGGCAAATAGTGGTCAGAGTACTATATTAAGGTGAGAGTCTTGTCACGTACACAGTCCAATAATATTTAGGTCGTGAACCGATTTGCGCTCTTACCATGATAATCTAAAAAAACTGGTATAAACTAAACAAATACAACACAACAAATACTTGTAACTAAAAAGTGTAAGAAAGGAAAACACAGCGATGATAACAAATTGATTCTGGAATAGACAAAACAAAAACTGTTGAAACATGATTAATAAATACTATAAAACATTTCTGAAAGTGTATAATGAATACAAATGTTATTTTAATCAATCGGATGTGTTCATGCAGCAATTCATTATATATGTATACAATGCAGTCTCGAAAGAATGTCATTTGTCAGGGGGGCTAGGAACTTAGTGTGACAAATGAAGAAACTAATAATGTATTCCATATGTCATCTGAAATGTGAGAAATAATGAACATATTTAAAAATAACAAAGAACAACTGGTAAGCCAAAGAAATGCACAAAAAAGAAATGTAAGATTGGTTAATCCGAAAGAGCACACAATTTCGCCATATATGACACTTAATATATTATATGAGTTAATTTTATTTACATCCATTTGTCTTCATCCATCTATTAGATTCATCCATCAATTGTTCAATCAATGATCATGTCACATCCCAATTATTTTTATCTATGAATCAGTGTAGTCTGTGAAACAAGACGTAAAGTATAATCCGATGTTTTAATTCTATTTCTCCAACCGAAGGTCTCAAGAAACAGTAAATATTACAGGGTTACATCCATGAAACTTACATGAATGCAGCTTTAGCAGCTCATGAATAGTCTGCAGTCTTTTTTTTTTTAAATCAAAGATGACAGCAACCATATCATGAACTAATGTGACGTTTTACGTGATCGGATCACCCAATGATTGGAACAAAGTAAATCACCTCCTTTAGTGAGGAACCTTCGACTCGCTCATTATTTCAAGGTCTGAAGAAGCTGGGAGTTTTATGGGGGGGAGAGACGGAGGGCCCATTGTTCCGGCGATCTCGCTATAAGTGGTGCTGAAAGAAACCAATCCAATGAAACACAATAAGTATAGAATTGTTACCACGCGAAAGTAAACACAATTGGATCCCAAGAGTTTACTTGACATTGTCTTATTCTGTTCTGTTGTCCACTATGGTCTCATATTTCTTTATTTCATTTTTATTTTTGATCAAAATAAATGTGGTATCGTGCAGTTTTATAATCCATTAAACAAAGATTTTTTTTTACCCATCTTTCACCCCCTCTTCTACTCCCCCTCTTCCCCTTCCCCAACCATGCCCCCCCCCCAACAATCTTGCGTTCTTTCGATTTTTCGAATGGTTCTACAAACCAGGATGGATCTATCCATCTCAAGATTCATTTGTATGTACTTTAACTCAATGCTATCCAACCTGCAGCAGTAGATGAGAGCATAACCAGTAAGAACTACATGAATATATATTTAGATCTGTATATCTCTTGTTTTTAAAAAAAAAAATCATTCGCAGCAACGAAAAAGGTAGCACATGCCTCAGTAGTATTCAATGATAGACTAAGTTAAGTTGACAGAACTGAAATAAGTGCATGCACCAATAATGTTGAATTAATCAGCACGACAAATTTTTTTCCACTTTGTGTTCTTAACAATGAAGGCAAATCTAAATAAAAAAAAAAAACATCAATAAACACAAAACAAAATAAAGAAAATGTCTGTAATATAGCTTTTAGAGCAAACCTTAATGTGATCCTTGTGAGCTGCCTTAAGATTAATTTAATCATATGGAATACTTGTACTGAAATAACTATTACATCCACATATAATATATTAGAATAAGTGCATGCAAAAGTAAATAATAATAGACAAAATGTTTGACAGAACTCATCTCAATATATACACAGCAAAAGTAATAAAACTCAACTCAATTGTACAGTACAGGTTGAATCCCACATATCATAATATATATTGTGTGAGTGGAACTGAACTCAATAGAATAGTATTGAACTCATCTCAATGTACAGTGCACTGAACTCATCTCAATATACAGTGCATTGAACTCATCTCAATGTACAGTGCACTGAACTCATCTCAATATACAGTGCATTGAACTCATCTCAATGTACAGTGCACTGAACTCATCTCAATATACAGTGCATTGAACTCATCTCAATGTACAGTGATTAATCATTTAATATCATTAATTTTATGTGCATTGAACTCATCTCAATATACAGTGCATTGAACTCATCTCAATATACAGTGCATTGAACTCATCTCAATATACAGTGCATTGAACTCATCTCATTATGAGTGTATTGAACTCCATCTCAATATACAGTGCATTGAACTCATCTCAATATACAGTGCATTGAACTCATCTCAATATACAGTGCATTGCAGTTTGGTTTCTCCTCCATATATTCCTCGATCAGAGCTTTGTGTGTTCTATTGCTGTGCCATTGAGAGTAAGATATTTGTCCCTATTTGTCGTCCCAGCTGATCAATGTATTTGGCTATTGCTATAGGGTTTCTTGAAAACTTCTATTTAGGCCTATGTAGGTCTTATACATTAATCTGCAATTATGTTAAGGCTAGCTGAATCACTCTACCAAATCCTTTGCATAGAGTTATATCCCCCCTTAGGCTTGATCAATGAGCCTAGGTTATTTTTGATTTCGGACAGATCCGATTTTTTCCTTGACTGTATTTTAAACTTGAATACTGTTGTATGATTCTTTACTTCCGATTTTGCCCAGTGAACCCGCACCTCTTTTAGTTATATAGGGATTGTATGTTAAAGAAGTTTTTTTTTTTCAATCTATATATAGTGAAGCAAATCCACCGGAGTCAATACCTGTATTATTTATTTATGCTTCCTATGAGTTGTAGCATTGCTGTAAAAAATAAACCTAGATAAGGGTTTTATTTCCAGATTCTTCCCCTTTCCTCCCTTTTCATTTACTCCATTAAGTCTCGTTCAATAAAAACACAACCGGAAACTACTGTGTATGATTACTGATGAATAATCACCAGGTTGTTAGACAAACAAACACCAGGTGTGACGATTACAATGTTTTCCCAGGGAAGGTAGAAGGGGAATGGGGAGAGAGGGATAGCTGAGGCGCTCACGATCGTTCCCCAACCGATCAACGTCATATTGATCTGGATTCACCATTAGGTTTGATTACCTCCCGAATGATGGGGGGTGGGGGGAGAGATTTTTTTTTAATATTTATTTATAATGAGAAATTGAAACAAATAGAGTGCCAGTCGCTGGACCGCTGGTCATGGTTTGGAGAAATAAATGGACAATGTCATGGTCGATCTCAAATGAGATCATTATCATTTTAGAATAATATATTTCATGTAGTTCTTCCAGAGGAATGGCTATGGGATAGAGCTCAATGATCAATGTTTAATTAATGCATCATTTTATTGACTAAAAGCAGGGGGGGGGACAAGGGTAGGTCACTGGGTTAGACCAAACTAGGTGAGTGTCAATGTAAGTAGATGACCAGGGTGAGTATCTGTAAGCCTTGGACATGAGGAGTCACAGATGAGTTTATCCAGTGAGCTGCTTAAAAGCTAATCGGGCAGGTGAGTCACTTAAAAGTTTGACCAGGTGAGTCACTTAATAGTTTGACCAGGTGAGTCGCTTAAAAGTTTGACCACGTGAGTCGCTTAAAAGTTTGACCAGGTAAGTCACTTAGAAGTTTCACCATGTGAGTCACTTAAAGTTTGACCAGGTGAGTCACTTAAAGTTTGACCAGGTGAGTCTCTTAATAGTTTGACCAGGTGAGTCGCTTAAAAGTTTGACCAGGTGAGTCACTTAAAAGTTTGACCAGGTGAGTCACTTACAAGTTTGACCAGGTGAGTCACTTAAAGTTTGACCAGGTGAGTCACTTAAAGTTTGACCAGGTGAGTCACTTAAAAGTTTTTTTTCTAATATAAAACAAATGAACAATGGGGCCTGTGAATTTGCTCTCATCTAATTACATGGTAGCTGCCGCTAATAGAACACACAAACAGATAGGGAACATGATAGCAGAGAATACATAAGATAATACATGTGAGAGGCAGAACACAACATGGCACATACAGACAGAACATGATGCAGGAGTAAGACAAGAGAATGCACATAATAGAAGGAAGATAAGCACACATTATATTAAAAAACATGACTGTAAATGCATTACTTTAACACATGATAGCAGAACATATTTATAGTAAGACACACTAATAGCAGGAAACAGAAAATGATATTCATAATACTAGAAAGCACAGATGGAAACTACATTATAGAAGAAACACACAATGGTAGTATATATAATAACAGAATATGTTAGACAGTATAATATACATGATGGCAGGAATTTATGATATATAGAATACATGATAATATGGAACATGTCGAAATATATTACATGATGTGAATAATACGAGAGACAGTAGCCAGTAAATAATAAAGAACAATAAAGATGTTGAACACATGACAGTATAATACAAAGAGCTGTAATATGTTGATGGTAGAATAGGTGATAGTAACACAATAGATAATGGTATCACAAATAGCTGTGAATACAAGTGGTAAACAATATTATAGGTTGAAACAGCTTTATGGCAGAATGGGACAATATATATAGAAATACACGATAATAGAACAAATGGCACAGTAGAGAACACAATATATATAATAGAACACATGATAAAGAATAAATACGACGTGTAAAATATATAAGTAAATGTACGATGTGAATGTTATGAAGGTAGAATACTGGATAATATGAATACATGACGAAAACATGATATGTAGCTAGTAGGGAATACTGTATAGCCATGAAGGGCTTCGTTGGTGTTTCTACCAGTAAACCTTTTAAAAATTTGCGTAAATTTTTTTCTTTAATCATTGACAAGGATCCGACTAATTAAGGTAAGGGCGGCTACCATTAACTTTATGTGCGGGCTGCCACATGTGGCACAAAATGTGATGGTATAGAACATTCTGAATAACACATTGAAAAAATGATTGTACTAAATATGATAAGTGGAATATATTGAATAAAATGATATATAAACACTGTACTAGCTATTAGATGTAGAATACAATGAATGTTACAAAGCCATGTAGTCATTAAACACATGATGTATATAAACAAAACTGAAAAACAATAATGTAACAAGGATTGTAAAATAGAGTGATAATAAAGAATATGACTAATAGAATATGATGTCACAACATGATTTATGAACTTAATATTATGAATCTAAAGAAACAAAATCCAAAAACATTTAAATAGAATTTAAATGAAGATAATATATATATATATATATCAAAAAAAAAAAATATATTTAAATATATATATATATATATATATATATATATATATATATATATATATATATATTGATTCCGTTAACAATAATAATATCAAATATGTTTTTATCCTAATTTAAGAAGGTCCTCGGAATTAAAAATAAAAATAAATTATTAATTATTTTGTTTAAAATTTAAGATTTGTCCCAATTAAGCGGTGTCCCAATTAAGCGGAGTCCACCGTATATATATATATATATATATATATATATATATATGATTATGGCCATGGACTTAGTAAAAATGTTTGTCGATATGAGAGATCATGTCTGTCAACACAGTATATCAATAGGCATGTTTCTATGTTATTTTATCTAAATAATTGATTGCCTTTCGACCACAGATGTTCTTATGCTGATTTTTTTACCGTCTGCTGTAGAATGTGTTTCTGGCGCGAGTATTAAAGGTAGGTCTAGTGGTGGTTTTGTGCACAGGTGTTTTGTCCATTTAGGTTTTGTCCGGATACCATAAAACATGATGGTATAAAACTAAACAGCTACAGAGATGAACACCTGAAAGAATAATCAAGAAACTTCGTAAATTGCAACTGCTCAAAGAAAAATAAAGTATTAATCAGGTTCTTCCTAAGCCTCTGAGCCAGCGACATTTTAGAGCATTTTCGCCGGTTACGCCGAACAAAATCCGTATTTTTTTCCGTGTTTTTGATAAATAGAGAGGGAAGTAATCATCTTGAATAACTGTTACAAAAATAAATAATGATTACGCCCCTTTTTTGATAGCTTTTATTATTTATATTTAAAATATGTTAAAAAACGGTACCTAGGAAAGTCTTTTTTTTCGGCCCTGAGATGTCAGATCGTGAAATGGACTTTTGATGTACAATTGGCAGAATAAGACCAAATAAATGTATACACATCTATGGTTCCAGAACTTATGGTCACCTGACATATAAAGCTTCTTTCGTTAATATACACTTACGTCATGATATAAAAACGGCACTTTACAAGCCCCTTTTACAAATTCCTCGGAGGTCACGATGCAAATCGGACTTATAATTATTTTCTTAGACAAATAAGACTCACAGTTTGATATATACATCATGGTAATATTCGAGGACTATGGCTTGTTGAGCTCTAAGGGTGATGACTTTGAAGAGCAAGACGAGATAAAACGGGGACAATAGAGCATTTTTTTTTCGAAAATGCTCTAAAATATCGATGGTCGTCCCTTCATAAGTAAACTCATATGAATGCGATGGACATAATGTCAAGAAATGAGTTTCTAAATCTGAAATGTTTCCTCCATCCCGATACTTCCCACAATTAAGGCCACTCTTATATTGTAATAAAAACAAAAAAAAAAAAGATAGTCTCGACTACCTCCACTGTTTGAAGGAAAGCCCTTGTGGATTGTCATACTATGTCCCTGATTTATAAGAATTGTATCTGACTAGCCGCTCATTTGACCCATTGGTTGCAAAGTTTCCTTTCCCGATCTTCTCTATGATTTTAGTGGTTTAATTTCGCGGCCCGCATTAAAAACCTTTTTTCAGGACACACCTGCAAAGAGAAATTATATGCACAGCGTCATTAATTGTATACCTGGGGATCTTCTTGTTCTTCTATCCCTTTAACCCGTAGATGTGTCGTTGGGGCACCGTTGTGGTGTATCTGGCACAGGAAATGCTTGGCGGCGCCCAACCCTCTCCAAGCTTGACCACAGCCGGTTTCCTCCTTATCGGTGGCCCGCCCCGATCCCCACGGGTTCACATTTTTGATCTCGTCTGCCCTGGCTGGTGACTTCAATTTGGAAGTTCATACGCCCAGTGGTGCCATGTCAGCACCACCCCCATTCCCCCCCATCACGCGGTCTAGCCGGTCAGCCGAGACCGTTGCCCAGGGTGTGGCGCGGGGGAGCCACACGTGAAAGATTCAAGAGATGAGCGAGGACCAGTGAGCTTAACCACCGAGGGTGCAGCAGTCAGAGCATCAAAGGTACCACCTCTGCCCAGAGCCCTCTATGCACTTCGCCGCCACAGGGATCCCCCTCCCCTTTTGAATAATAGACAAATTAACGTTTAGATTTGCAAGATATAGTGTTAGGTGGTTCTCACATTTACATTTGCAGATCTATGGTGCGCAAAATATGTCCACGGGCAGCCCTCAAGTTTATTAAGCTCAACCTCCTGGTTGTATTGACCTTCAACCTCTAGTTGTATTGATCTTCAACCTCCTGGTTGTATTGACTCACTCAACACTATCCTGGTTGTATTGACCTTTTCTTCAACTTCCTGTTGTTGACCTTCAACCTCCTGGTTGTGTGACATTCAACCTCCTGGTTATTGTGCCCTTTTTTCTTCAACCTCCTAGTTGTTTTTAAAAACGAAAAAGAGATACGTTGTGTGCCCCCACACTACAGCCTTTATGCTTCTTAACTTCCAATGTTATTCCCACTCTAGGCTAGACATGAGCGATCGCTCACGCGTATTCAGAACGTAGCTCATACTACACTACGATCGCTCACTCTGAGACTACATCGCTTGAATCGCTCACAAATTTTGGCCTCTTAAATAAAATGTAAGCTCAGGAGACATAAATTTCTGTCACTTCATAATAATATACCTTTTCAGAGGGAACATTACTCGTTCAGAACTCTTAGGTAAGGCAAGCACGCTACTCACTTTGTTTAAGGCTCGGACAGGGAGTAACAGACCTGTAATTACTGTACCATTATGGGGGACATTAAGTTGTTAACTCAGTTTTAAATCTTCATCTCATAAGTGAACTGCATCGTGTGCAGAATCATCAGTGCAGGTCACTTCACCAATATTGAGTACCGCAGATCTTTAACTAGATGTCTATAATTTTTTTTTCAATGTCGTATAATTGGGTCATCAGTAAATTAAGAGAGTCACGAACATTTTGTTTAAAAGTTCAAACATTCACGGCGTAAATTCAATACATGGAAAATGAATAACGTTTAAAAGAAAAAAAAATATCTTTAAATTTAATTTAATCTTTTTTTTTTGTCTGACAAAAGGAATTCTCTTCAGAAAATTGCTGCAATTTGTTTGTATTAGGCCAGAATGTGAATGCTGGCAATTTAGAATTGGATTTGAATGTTAAGTTTGGAACTTTCGGATAAAAAGAATAGAGAGAGAGAGAGGTAAAAACGAAATATTTCAGAACATCAGACAATACGCAATCTATTTAAAGAGACAACAAAAAGACGTGATAACAAAGTGTGGTAAGAACATCAATCACAATAAGAAGATTCATTTGGCAAATGCTGGGGTGGAGGTGAGGAGAGTAGGGTGAATTGCAGGTTTTTGACATCGCAAGTAATACTCCCCTATAAGTCAGACACATACCTCATTTAAAATAATTAACTGGGCGGTATCACCCCTATAAGTCAACGGGATTTACTATAGAGACTTTGCAATTAAACTAAACCACTTCCAAAATTTAAATTTAGTCTAAGATTTGGTCCCCTCTGAAAGCTGTTCAAATATAGTTGATATTTGACATTTGCAAACTGCGGCCTTGTTGATTAACTTCTGGAGTATAACTAATGTAGTCTACGGCCTCCTGAAGAACTTGGCCTAGAAAACTGATATAATTCCCTTTGTACAGTTTCTGCGTATAAAAGTAAAGATCTCGAGCTGAATCAGCAGAAATTGATCGATTCAATTTTTTAAAATGACTCGAATCTTTATTACTAATCTATCTGCATTAACAGGAAAAAGTAAATGAAAAGTGTGACATTTATTAGAGTCGACAGATTACAGGGCTGGTTGACTGGCAGACTACAGGGCTAGTTGACCCGATAAGACTACGAAAGTACCAGTATGACTGACGACCCGCAGGACTAGTTGACTGACAGACTACAGGGCTGAATTGAGTGACAGACTGCAGAGCAAGTATGGCTGACAGACTACTGGTACTAGTTGGTTGACAGACCCAGGGCTTGAATTGACAGACAGACTACGGTACTAGTATAATGACAGACTACAGGGCTAGTTGACTGACGAACTACAGGGCAATGACTGACAGACTACAGTACTAGTATGCTGACAGACTACAGTACTGGTGTGCCAGCAGACTACAGGAGCTGGATTGACTGACAGACTACAGATTTGGATTGACTGACAGACTGCAGGGCTAGTTGACTGGACAGTTTACAGGGCTGGATATGACTGACAGACTACAGTACTAGTTGACTGACAGACTTACTACAGGGCTAGTTGACTGACAGACCTAAAGAACTAGTTGACAGACAGAACACCGGATTAGGCTGAGGTAGCAGGCAGAAAGCGACAATTGGCTGGCGTGAAATTATTTTTCGTAAACTAGTGCCGACCAACAACATTACAAGTCTCGTTATTACTAACAGATTCTGGTAGACAAGAAATGTTTTGTGATGAGGTTTACTACAGTATAGATTAATTCTGTTGATTAAACCACAGGGTCAGCGACTTACTAATATCAATTGGGTCAACACTTGTAGGATTGCTCTTGTCGACGTAAAGTTGTCATTTGTAATGTACATTCGATGATGTGCAAAAAAAAAGCTGTTTTCAGTCTGCTTTTTTTTTAATCTAAGGTTCTAACTTGATTATTTCTTTTTACTAGTCCATAGCAGTTTCTTTTTTGTCTCTTTAAATTAATTTTTTAGACACTAAGATTTTGTGTTTTCTTTTATACTTACATGCAATATCTTAATGAGTGTATAATGAAAAGTTTAGCTCTAGAGATCCTGTGATTATAGTTACACCTCACAATGAGTAATAACGCCTAACTATCTAGACCATGTGGTATAGTTACATCTATATTGAGCTACTCTGTAACTTGATACCTATGTAGTGATTTCCATCTATAATGAGCTAGCCATGCTTTAACTAGATCATGTGGTATAGTTACATCTATATTGAGCTACTCAATAACTAGATCCTGTGTGATAGTTACATCTACTATGTAGGCTAGCCAATATCTAGACCATATGGTGGCATAGTTACATCTATAATAGAGCTACTCAGTAACTAAGATCCTGTGTGATAGTTACATCCATATTGACTAGCCAATATCTGAGACCATTTGGTATAGTTCCATCTATACTTAGCTACCTCAATAACTGTCCTGTGTACTATTGCTATATCTATAATGAGCTAGCCAATCCTCTTGACCTTGTGCGATAGTTACATCTATTAGTAATAATCAGTAGCTGACATAATTATCTGAATTGTATATGTATCCCATGAGCTCTAGCTTAAATAATGGACAGCTGAATTAGAATCTCTTCATCTAGGATTTTGGTCGTCTTGTCTCTGTGATTAACTCATCCCTTTGGTCAGCTTACCTCTGTGGATTCAACGAGTTAGATTAAGAGAGTTACTTTAATCATGCCATTGACACTTATCTACGAGCATTGTCGATCTAGAGCGGGATGACCTCCAACACAGTGTGTTTTACACCAAGTCACATATAAATGATAGATGATCATATATATACATGGATGTATTACCCCAAGTCACATATAAATGATAGATGATCATATATACATGGATGCTGTTTAGTAGCAGGCAGTTTGAGAAAAAGTCATTCTTAGGCTTCCCGGTTATACGTTAGTCATATGGTAGTGGTCTGAAAAATCGGCTTTAAGTACATCAAAAGATATCAGTCCGTCACTGATGGGCAGTGTCTGTCGGTCACTGATGGTCATTGTCAGCCTGTCACTGATGGGCAGTGTCTGTCACTCAATGATGGCCATTGTCTGTCTGTCACTGATGGCCATTTATTGTTTGTCACTGATGGGCAGTGTCTGTCTGTCACCGATGGGCAGTGTCTGTCTGTCTACTGATAGGCAGTGTCTGTCTGTAACTAATGGGCAGTGTCTGTCACTAATGGGCGGTGTCAGTCACTGATGGTCATTGTCATTCTGTCACTGTTGGTCAATTTCATTCTGTCACTGTTGGTTGTTGTCGTTCTGTCCCTGTTGGTCATTATCAGTCTTTCACTGATGGGCGGTATCTGTCTGTCACTGATGGACAGTGTGCTATCTGTCATCTATTCACCTGCTACATTCTCCATGCTTTATTTTGAAGACATTATGATACGACTGACTGTCTTCATATGAAAATACATCGGCTGCATGTAGCCTAAATATTTATAAGTGGCTATAAGATAATTTTTTTTGTTGATTTACTTCTATACATGCGTGTTCTATTTGACAGCATCAAAAATATCTGTATATTTACTTTCGGTACTCAGCAGGCATAAAAGAAATGTTTTGGATTTATTTAGATATTCTATGTTCACTGCTGTAGGCAATTATACCGTTAAACTTCATTATAAATTTAGCCCTTCAAATATGCAGTCAGAGACTATAAGGCAGGATGACATCACATGCCTAGAAACACAAGCAATTAAGCCTGTTCCATTCTGGACACAGGACGTGTTAGCGCATTTTCGTGTTATGTATCAGTACGTTTGTTAGCTTTCAGTAAATATTTGTAAAATTTGGAAATGTTTATTTATTCAATTGTGTAATGCACATATCTGTAAAAAAAAAATATTATAAAGACGTTTCTTTATATTTGAAAAAAAAAATTATTGTCTCTTAAATCTAACTACAAGTGGTTTGTGGTTACTGAAATAGGACTCATAATTGAAAACATTCGAAATTATAGTCATTTAATCATCCGAAAACTCCATCAATTTTTGCAAGCTCTGATACTTTCAGTTAAACTCAGAACACAAGCGTACTATTTTCATTTGATTGAGTTTCTTAATAAATCTTAGTGAAGCTTACGTGCTACGTGTTTCGCTTTTAATGAATTGGTTCGTGAACGTACTAGGTGTATATATAATATATAAGCCCCTTAGGAGCCCTGAAGCCCATTTTTCAGAGATTCTATCGCTTAATGAACTTTTGATGTACACAAGAGCCAGACCAAGGGTACAAAATGATATATACGTCATGGGTCTAGGACTTATGATTTGCTGAGATATAGGCGCTCTTTATTAATGCATAGCTATATAGTAAAAAACGGTACTAAGCGCCCACTTTACGGCCCTCAGAGGTCGGATCACGAAATGAACTTTTGCTGCACCCATGGCAGGCCAAGATCTACTAAATGATGACAGACAGACAGACAAAGCGAGGACAATAATCATTGTTCTCGAAAATGCTCTAATAAAATCCCTTTAGGGCTGACAATCTGTTGATGTTTTAAGGTATGTTAGGCAATAAAATCGTCACTGACCCTGACTAGAAGCTAAAAAGGGAGACAAATAATTGACTCGTTATTGCAAGTAGGTGGCGCTCTACTGTAGACGTCACAACTATAGATACTTTAAGAAAAAGAGGTCAATGTAAACAAGTAAAGCGCAATGCTCGTTTAGAGAAAACAAAATAGCAGATGGTTCATTTAAATTATTCCGCAGTTTTTAACTCTCATTAAAAAAAAATCCTTTGTTTGATTCTTGAAGTACACCCACAAACTACACATATGTAACACACACACACACACACACACTATATATATATATATATATAACTATCAATAACCAGCCAGTATTGAGAAAGTCATTGCTTCTAATTCTGTTTATTAAAGAAAAAACAAATTTTAGGAAAATAATCATCAATCATTTAAAGATATTAACAGAGGAAAATAAATTACTCTATTGAGAACAGTAACTTTTCTAAATTTGTTATATTAAATAATGTATTTGCTTTTTCGGGTCTACTTTTCAGATTTACGATTAATAGCGTGACCATTCTGTGTACACTTTTTATTTATATACATATTTTGCCTATGTGATTAACCAGTAACAGGAAGCAGATTTACGGAATGTGATTAACCACCATTCCAATCAGCCAACTACCACTACATCTACAACTACCACTACATCTACAACTTCCACTACTACCACTACATCTACAACTACCACTACATCTACAACTACAACTACCACTACATCTACAACTACCACTACATCCCATCTACAACTACCAATGAATCTACAATTACCACTTTAGCTACAACTACCAATACATCTACAACTACAACTACCACTACATCTACAACTTCCAAATACCACTACATCTACAACTACCACCCATCACAAATACAGCTACCAATAAATCTACAGTACCACTTTCACTTCAACTACTGTAATACATCTACAACTACAGAAAAACACTACATCTACAACTATAACTACCAATGGTATCTACAACTACAACGCTACCACTACATCATACAACTACAACTACCAATACATCTACAGCAAATACAACTTCAACCACCTACATCTACAATTACCACTTTAAATACAACTACCACTACATCTACAACTACCACTACCAATACATCTACAAAGCAACTACCAATACATCTACAACTACAACTCGCAATACATCTACAACTACACCTTCTAATACATCTCGCAACTACCAACTACCACTACATCAACAAATACAACTACCAATACATCTACAACTACAACTGAAAATACATCTATAACTACAACTATTAATACATCTTACAATTAATACTTTAAATACATCTACCATTACCACTTTGGCTACAACTACCACTACATCTACTAATACAACTACCACTACATCTACAGCGACCACACTAACCACAACCACCAATGCATCTACAACAGCTACCACTACCAATACATCTACAACTACAACTACCAATACATCTACCAGCTACAACTACCACTACATCTACAACTACAACTAGCAACCATCAACCCTTCTAACTACCACTACCATCTACAATTACCAACTTTAGCTACAGCTTCTAATACATCTACAACTACAACTTCTACTGCATCTACAACCACAACTACCAATACATCTACAACTATTTATAGCCCAACATACTACAACTACAACTACCAATAGCATCTACAACTACAACTACCACCACCCCCCCCCCCCCCCCCCCCCCCCCCCCCCCCCCCCCCCCCCCCCCCCCCCCCATACATCTACAACTACAACTACCACTACATCTACAATTACCACTTTTATTTACAACTACCACTACATCTACAACTACCACTACATCTACAATTACCATACAGCTACAACTACCACTACATCAACAACTACTACTACATCTACAATTACAAAAACAATGCAACTACCACTACACAATACAGCTACACTTCATCTACAACTACCACTACATCTACAACTACCACTACATCTACAACGGTACATAATGTCAGCATCTTATTATTACCCCCTGAGTTGCATCTTAACAAGACAACGTCATAGAATGTATGTTATCAACCATAATAAGCTTGAATCTGTCTAGATACAAAGCGTAAAACCAAAGGATTACTAAACTAGCCACTACTCATACTAGAGACAAGGCGTTATTCAGATCTAGTTATGCTTATGACACATACCGAATACCATCTATAAATAAACCGTTATTTAAGTTCATTATTAACTTTATGACTGTGCCAGGCTACGTCTATAAATAAACCATTGTTAAGAGATCTCATTAATACTACCGACACACATACCAGGCTACTTCTATAAATAAAACGTTATTCACATTTGAAGCTATGACGTACATACCAAGCTACATCTATCAATAAATAAATTATTCAGATACCAGGCTACATGTATGAAATAAACCGTTGTTCGAGATCTCATTATGCTGTGACACGCTTTCCAGGCTACATCAATGAATAAACCGTTATTCAGATACCAGGCCACATCTATAAATAAACCGTTGATCAGATTTCAATATGCTATGACACGAAACCCAAAGGCCCCTACATCAATGAATAAATGATTATTTAGATCTCGTACTATGTTTACGCCACCAAACCTAGCTTCTACTCAAATAAATAGATTATTCAGATACCAGGCTACATCCATAAATAAACCGTTATTCGAAATCATTACGCTACTGTTTTATGCCAGGCTACTTCTGTAAACTAAGACGTTATTGAAATACCAGGCTACATCTGAATAAACCAGGTATTCAGATCTCATTATACCATGACACATACCAGGCTACACGTATAAATAAACCGTTATGTAAGGCTCACCATCAAGCCTCAGCAAAGCAGTTCTGCTGTGGAGCTACCACTCAAATTTACAATAACTTCAACGCTGCAGTCTCGGTTGTAGTGATTGGAAGGCGGTGAAGCGAACAGAAGAGGTCGTGAACACCACCATTCAAGCTGAGTACGTGAGATTGTCTGACAACTCTTTCCAGTACAAGTAGTCGGCTTTTGAGTTTTCACGCACAGCGAGTCTTCAAGAGTTTACTTGATGTTTCATAGTCAGCGATTAAGAACAAATGTCCACACTTCGGTTCAAATGGCGAAAAATGATTGGGGAGGGGTGGGTTCGGTAATTAGATATCTAATCTAATAAAATAATAGCGTTTTGGCTCTGCATTAGATCATAAGTAAAAAGACAACACAACAGTATTCCAGTTTTAAATACAGTCATAGGAAAAATCGGATCTACCCGAAACCAAAAATAACCTAGCATACCGATCAAGCCTAAGGGGATATAACTTTATACAAATAATTTGCGGGGTACTGCTAGTTAAAGCATCCAACAAAGTGAACATATTGAATATTTCATATAGTAGATCTGTTTGATTAGAGTGGACTTTGTTCCAGAAAATGAAACTGATGGGGTGAATACATGTTTGTAAAGCAGGTGTTGTGATGTGTACAATTGACAAACAGGGCCTGAAATATACACCTTTAATAATAACTTTCAAAAAAAAAAAAAAAATACTTCTGTTATATAACCTCAGTGTCGGTTTTTTAAAATACCGGTATTATAAAATGAACTGCTTAATAATTGATTTAGAATATTTAGTAAACAAATGAACAAAAAAAAAAAAGAAAATCTTTTAAAGTTTCTGCAAGGTTAGAATTCACTTAAAGACAATTCCTCAGATCATACAAATATTTATATAAATTATCTTTATTAAAAATATAATCTTGGTTTTTTTGAATATATATTGTGTATTGTTTATTTACTTAAAGCTGTTTATCAGCGTATGTCCAAGACATATTTCAGTTGAATATATCGCCCCACGCTTTTATTTAACACCGTAATTTTAGAATGTCACGGCATAATGAATTCTGGCAATATATAACTCTGCAATGATATTCATATGTGTTATCGTATTAATGTAATCAATTTTCTTTTTTGAATTGATGTCTTTTTGTTTCAACCGTGATGGTTTGTTCACCGTTGGTAAAAAAAAAACTACACTTACGAGCAAAAAAAAAGCAGCTCTGCTATCAGCGGAAATGCAACTATTCGCTGCTCCACAGCAAATCCGAACTTGTCTGAATATTTAGATTAGTCTGTCATTGCATTGAAACGTATATGGTTATTATAGAGGTCCCTAGACACCAGAATTTTCCGACGCAATTGTTGAAACAAACCTTTCTAATATCTTAAAGACCGACTCCCTAAGTCTTGAAGATTATCTTCCGAAGTATTTCAGTCCAAATGAGCCACAGTAGGAATTTATGCGAAGCAATGCGCTCCAAATAAAAAAAATAATAAGCCTCAATTGCTACATGAGCCCCATTTAGTCACCAGGACTTTAAGAATGGAGTTTGGGGGGAAGCCACAACCTGTATTACAGACTACTTTACGTCACTACAACAGTCATTGATTGGTAAAAAGTGACAAGAGGCAGAAAACCAGTTATTTTAGAAGTTTGATATAGTGGACGCGAGTACAATGACAGAAGAGGAATTTATAGAGGAAGCAAACAGGTCGGGACTTCGAGTTTTTGGGAACGTTAGAGTGGACCTCTGTGATGCATTCTTCTAGTCTTGACGGTCAGGTATATTTATGGAACTTGGTAGAAAATTTGTGTCAGTACCTGTTTCGTCAGTTGACAGGAGCGTTGCACTTGTCGACCGCGTGTGCGCGTTAATGTTCAAGAGGAAAACCCGCTGGGGGTTATTCAACCGTTTTAGGCCCTATCAAGGAGCAGAAGTCAATATCATTTCAATGCTACCTAACACTTCACATTTGAGTGTGACTCGACCTATAGGTCAAAGCATGGTTACAGACTAGAGGAAAACCCGCTGGGGTTCATTTGTCAGTTTGGGCGCTGTGCTGTCCAATAGTTATCCTGTCCCTAAGAACGTCTCAGTTTGGGCTCTGTACAGTCCAATATTTATCCTGTCCATATTAACGATGTCAGTTTGGGTGCTGTGCAGTCCGATATTTATCCTATCACGCTAAGAACGATGTCAGTTTTAGGCGCTGTACAGTCCAATAGTTATCTTTTCCATAAGAACGATGTCAGTTTGGGCGCTGTACAGGTCAATAATTATCCACTGTCCATCAGAACGATGTCAGTTTGGGCTCATTGCTGCAGTCCAATATTTACCCAATATTTATCCTGTCCATAAGAACGATGTCGGATTTGGGCGCTGTGCACCCGGTCCAGCAGCCCTATCCTGTCCATAAGAACGATATCAGTTTGGGCGCTGTGCGGTCCAGCGCGTTATCCTGTCCTTGAAGAACGATGTCAGTTTGGGTACTGTACAGTCCAATAGTTACTCTGTCCATAAGAACGGTATCAGTTTGGGCGTTTGTGCTGTCCAATAGTTATCCCTATCATAAGAACGATGTCAGTTTTGGCGCTGTCTTCAGTCCAATGATTATCATGTCCACATAGGAATTGATGTCGGTTTGGGCGCTGTACAGTCCCAATATTTATCCGGTCCATAAGAACGATGTCAATTTAGGCGCTGTTAAATTCAATAGTTATCTGTCACATAAGAACGATGTCGGTTTGGGCGCTTTCAGCACAGTCCAATAAGTTATCCTGACCGCCATGAACTATGTGAGTTTGGGCGCTGTGCCATATCCAGCCAGTTATCCTAATCATAAGAACTGATGTCAGTTTGTGCGCTGTGCTGTCCAATGGTTATCCTGTCCATAAGAGCGATGTCAGTTTGGGCGCTGTACAGTCCAATAGTTTTATCCTGTCTATAAAAAACTGATGTCAGTTTGGGCGCTTTACAGTCCAGTATGATTCCATCCTGTCCATAAAAACTTGATGTCAATTTGGGCGCTGTGCTGTCCAATAGTTATCACTGTCCGCTAGTGCGATGTCGGTTTTGGGCGCTGTGTTGTCCAATAGTTATCCTGTCCATAAGAACGATGTCAGTTTGGGCGCTGTACAGTCAATAGTTATCC
>JAGDYQ010000115.1:3344732-3377049 GCA_021962125.1 Bulinus truncatus
AGTAATAGGAGTGTATATATATGAACACGATAAACATGAATGTGTTTTTTACTCTTTTGTTTTGACTGTGTGAAGTCCCTGTAAGGATGAGATGCAATCTTTTAGATCCTATAAACCACTAATGGGATGCAGTGCCCTTCTTTCATCCCCACCATAGCAGATAGTGCAATGGCCATGGAGGCACCATGGGAGACATAGCATGGACTGTCGACCTGAGAGTCCTGGGTTTGATCCTTGGTGAGGCCCATGAAATTTTTCCAGGTGAAATTCGGTACATAGTCGTCCCACAAGTCCACCCGGCTTTAAATGGGTACCTGACTTAAGTTGGGGAAGTAAAGGCGGCTGGGCGTTGTGCTAACCACACAATCCCTTCATATGCCGAGGTTATAGAAACAGATTAATTCTACACTTCATCTGCCCCAATGGCCCGTTAGGGCTAAGGGCACTTTTTTTTTTGGCTGATATGGGTTCAACACAAGGTTTATTTAAACTTTTTTTTATTAATTGTTTATTTATTTATTACTGAGATTTATCAAAATAGCAGGGCTTTTTGTGGACATAACAACTACATTTTTGTTGCAGTTAATATTCAGAAGAATGGACTCACCTTGTCTCTGGTTGATATGTCCACACCTTTAGACAAGAGAAACTTCAAGACATCTACATGACCGCCACTGGCTGCCATATGGACCGCGGTCTCTCCATGCTGGACAGTGATAAATACAAATATAAATGAACTAATTCTGGAGCATCTATAGAGCATTTCATGCAAAATACAATAAATATTTTTTTTAATAACAAAGAAAAAAAAAACACGAAGTACAACCAACGTCACTTTAAGTACAACTGTCACTAAAAGTACAACTGATGTGCTATAAGTACAAATTATGCCACCGACAGGGTGTAACTCAAAATCAACTAGTGTGGTCAGTGGTTTCTCACCTTGTTGGCTGTGTTGAAGTCAATGTTGGCTGCCATTTCAGACAGCTCCTTCAGTCCGTCCACATTGCCCTCCTCTGAGGCACAAAACAGGGCGGCCATGACAAAGTTCTCAGCTTTGTCCTGAAAATATAAACAGACCAGGGGAAATACATTAATCATAAACAGACAATGGGAAATACATTAATCATAAACAGACAATGGGAAATACATTAATCATAAGCAGACCAGGGGAAATTCCTTAAACATGGTGTGGAGGAATTCAGCTCACCGCACCCCCCCCCCACTCTCTCTATCACTCAAGTCTTTAGGGGAATAAGTCTCCAGTGAATAGATATAATAATAGCAAGTGATAACAAAGATACGGGAAATAATACAAAAGAAGACAGGTGAGCATACACGACATCAAGTGACCTCAATTCATTTCATGACTCAATGTTAGTGTGGATTATAAGAAAAATGTTCACACCTCGGTCTGACAATCATACACAGTCATCAAGTTTTAAAAGAACAGAATAAACGTGGAATGTTATATAACAGCGAATGTGTGTGTTTGTCAGCTGTTATATTGTTTTATTTTAATAAAGTCAACAACACACGGTGTGTATACAAAGAAAGTTGTACACACAAAACATATAAAAGAAAATACACCGGTTTTTTTTAATTATGCCAACAGTACATACATTGATGTAAGGGCATTTAACTTTTTTATTTAAAGGAATTATATAATAAATTAATACATTATGAGAAACACACAAAAACTTGCTTAAAAAAAATTAAATGTTTATAGTGTCTTGCTGCAGACACCAATGCCGCAGCCATTACCAAGACAGTGTTGCGGTGGCCAGGTTCACCATCACTACACAAGGATGTACACACTGGTCCGATAGATGGACGTTACTAAATAGTTATGATAATCATAATGTGAAACCCAGTACCCTAGCTAGAGCCCAATTCTCTCCCCTTTTTTCCCACGGCTTAAATAATTTGTTTCGTTATAATTCGAAAAGGCTAAAAAAAAAAATAAGCCATTCAAAGTTTTAGAAAAACTTCGTTTTTTGTGTGTGTATAGAGTGCAGACAACAGCACGCTCTTTAAAAAAACATCTCTTGAATGGGAAAAATAAGTGGAACAAGATTTATAGAGGAGTGTGAAGTCATCAACAACTATTCAGGCATACCAGCCAAACTTTTTTTTTAATCAACCACGTGAGTTGTGTTGCTAGAACTACATCGGGCACATCCCAAGTTCCTTTACCTACAATAACAAATGAAAGATTAAATAACTATTGATTGTAATGTATTTGAGTAAACTGTATCAAGCTATTCCATGTCATGAGAGCTCAATACAACCATGTAATGATGGTGTGTATGATTGATCAACAAACATAGCCATGTAATGATGGTATGTATGATTGATCAACAAATAATACCATGTAATGATGGTATGATTGATCAACAAATAATACCATGTAATGATGGTATGATTTATCAAGTAGATGGCTGGCCAAAATACAATGTTACCACGATGTCCGAACATGAGTGGCGAGCTTGTTGAAAGGGACATCAAGTAATGGACAGTTGGCCTACATAAAACTTCAACACGTGGTCAGTTTCTGACCGCAGCTATTTTAGAAACTACTAAATTGATTGCACAAACACCCTCCCCCCCCTTTCTCCCCCCTCTCAATCTTTCTCAAATATTCACATACACATGAAGAAAATGTTAACACAAAGTTACAAGTTCAATAGAAGGGGGGGGGAACGCATGGAGGTTAAAAAAATGAGAGAAACACATTAGTATACGGAGGAACCAGTTTGTACAGTTGACGGTTTGTTGTGGTCGAAAATACAATCTGTCCTTACAAAATACAATCTGTCCTTACAAAATACAATCTGTCCTTGCAAAATACAATCTGTCCTTTACAAACTACGGACGTATATTAATCGTACCTACTGGATTACACATATATCTCCTCATTATTGCTGATTTCTCCCACATAATTACATATATCTCCCAAATGATTACAGATATCTCCTACATTACTATAGATATATCTCCTACATTACAGATATATCTCCTATATAACAGATATCTCCTACATTACAACAGATGACTGACATGACTACAGATACATCTCCTCATTACAGATGACTTCTAAACATTACTCTTGCACGAAAGGCAATTTATACTGATACCGAAATGTGCAGTTGAATGTACAACAAGAAATGACGGGAGAGATCACAGCAAGACAAACTTCAACCAGAGCAGCAAGATGTGAACCAATGGGAGCAGGTAGAGAGAAATACAAGACTGCAGTCATTTAACCTATAACTTCTTCAACCAATGGGAGCAGGTAGACAGAAATACAAGACTGCAGTCATTTAACCTATAACTTCTTTTGGTTTTAAAAAAAAAACAACTAAACTCACTGCATCCGCCGATGACCACACTGATTTCAATACAATCTCGACTATCCGGCTCGTGGTTATTTGGTGTAGTTAGGTTTTTCCTTAATAAAATGATTAAATCAAGAACTTTTGTCGTTTAAAAAAAAAAGGGGATTTTTTTTTAAAGTGCGATAATATTATTATTACTGGTTTTGGCAGTATCTGGTATGTCCCTACCAACCTCAGATAATAGAATGTCAACCAAGTTAGTATATGACATCAGGTATTGGGCCTGGTAGTCGACAGTTTGCCAACTACACCCTGTTCATGAATGGGTACGGTGTTCCATTACTGGTCGTTTTCATTGCTGCCCACAACAGAGACGACCTTACCAGTACGCCGGGCCTGAGATGAGTGTCATGTGCGGGCCTAAGTTGTATACCGCACCATGTGGCTTCTATCACAGGCCCCGACCACTTCAGGAGCGGGGGGGGGGGTCGTTAACCTGAAAAGCCGCCATTGCTCATAGATCCTGTGCCAGGAGTGGGTGGTGGCTAAAGAAAATGTGTACCAATCAAATTAAGTAAAACAAATCTAGCAAATATTTCAGTCACACAGGTTAACTTTGTCCAGCACTAAGACGTATACAAAATGTCCCGCATTAAGACGTACTTTACGTGTCCCGCATTAAGACGTACTTTACGTGTCCCGCATTAAGACGTACTTTACGTGTCCCGCATTAAGACGTACTTTACGTGTCCCGCATTAAGACGTACTTTACGTGTCCCGCATTAAGACGTACTTTACGTGTCCCGCATTAAGACGTACTTTACGTGCACCAACATAAAGAGACGAGAACAGGGTGCGAACTACTACCAACACCTCTGGAAGAAAACAAATGAGATTCTTTTGACAACCTATTTTTAGCACAGCGTGATTAGTTCAAAGCATATTTACCAAGCTGAATTAAACAAGAAATATGTATGTGTGTGTGATTTTTTTTTTCAAGACTACCCGGTACGATTTTGGAGGGGATCTACTGTAAGTGAAAGGCTGTGTACATAACAAATTAAGAGGTGTGGCAGGATACGTCACTGAATGTACAGCTGTTGTCAGATACACATTATGTTTATTCCACTGATCTGCATATTACACTACTTTACATCGGTGCACATCTTCATTTTACAAATCGGTGTACACGATATTTTTTTTTTGGGGGGGGGGGGGAGGGGTGGAGTAAAGGCGGCTAGGCGTTGTACTAGCCACACAATCCCAAAGAGTAGCCGGCGACGGGTGGTCTTGTGGTAAAGCTCTCAACTGGAGAGGGGAGGGGGGGGTCTCTTATTCGATCTTCGGTGAGGATAGGTAGATATTTCATGTCATGGTTAAGGTCTCCGCTAGATCTCCCGTGGTACCTCCATGGTCACTGCACTATCGGCTCTGGTGCGGATAAAAGAAGGGCACTGCAAGAACCGTCTCTCTAGTGGATTATAGTATCTATGAGATTTCATCTCATCCTTACAGGGACTTCACACACACACACACACACACACACACACACACACACGCACACACAAATGAACTCTATTTTTATCTGACCCCGATGGTCGTTGTAAGTGAAACGTTGACATGTATGTCTTTATTTTAGACACACTGCAGTAAGACGGGTGTCTTCTCACCTGCCAATGTTGTTTTATTATCCGTCTGAGTAATGTGTGTAGGTGTGTACATTGTGTGTCATCAGTCAATGTACGTTTGCTACCTGCCATGGTACAGCAGGCCTAATGTGTGCACCTGTGATACTGTTATAGTTTTAATAATCTGTCTAATGGGCATTTTAGTTGGCAGGTCAGCCCCAGTTACAGAAAGCTGTCGGCTGTAGAATAAATCAGTCACTATAAGACTGCCACTTATCCCCCCCCCCCCAAACACACAAATCTAGAAATGCCCAACAGGCCAATGTAAAAATCTAACCAGCAAATTGTTAAGCGCTGTTAAATAATTAGAACTGTGACATGAAAGTTGAGGAAAAGTCAGGGATAGCAGGCATAGTGACAACAAGGGAGGTAGGAGGCGGCGGGATATGGATGGAGGGGGGGGGAGATAAGTAGAATGAGATGGATCAGTAAAGGGTGTGGAAAATACAGGAGAATTAGAATACATACAATGGCCATTGAGGCATCATATACAGGAGAGATAGAATACATACAATGGCCATTGAGGCGTCACATACAGGAGAGATAGAATACATGCAATGGCCATTGAGGCATCACATACAGGAGAGATAGAATACATGCAATGGCCATTGAGGCATCACATACAGGAGAGATAGAATACATGCAATGGCCATGGAGGCATCACATACAGGAGAGATAGAATACATGCAATGGCCATGGAGGCATCACATACAGAATACATGCTATGGCCATCACAGAAGTATGGACTGGACACGTCGGAAGTTGAATTCCTAGCCCACGTGGGGTACGTGGGTCGGGATAAAGCATGTATATCGGGCTACAGCAGGTTTATCCGGCTAACATAAAGAAGTTTTATCCGGCAACATATATCATGTAGATCGGGCTACAGCATGTTTATCCGGCTCCAAGCAATATGTTGACCCGGCTAGAGAAGAAATCCATCAAATTTTAGTTCCAATAACTAAATCTATAATTACCATCGAGATAATTTTGTGTTTGTCTACGTAAACCCGGTCGGGTGGTGGGGGGAGGGGAGGGGCCATTGCCGGGGAGACAACTTCCCCCCCCCCTCCACATTCAAAAAAAGACAACGGCAAAGCAGCTAAGGTGGGATAGTGTTTATTTATTGTTGTAGACTGGACGTGTGCTGATGATATAGATCAGAGTAATTGAGCAAGAATATCACCCGTGTGTGTGTGTGTGTGTGTGTGTGTGTTTAGTCTGGCACTACAGGTAAACTGCGAGCATGTGGCAGTGTTGACACAATAGGGTTACAGGCCGCAAGATGAAGCAAGACTGTGACGACACTAAAACACATCGCATGGTTCACTGAGCGCCAGAGTTTCGTTTCCGACTACACATGTTTTTCAGGACCTGGAATTTTTTTTTTTTTTAACTTTTTAAATACCAAGCAGGATTTACTTGGTGTACATATTCTGTACATATTGTGTACATATTTCACACATCATTGCCTCGCGCTAAAAACAAGATTTAAAAAAAAATAATTAAAAAATGGTAGTGTTTCCCAATTTAGTTTACTTAACCACACACGGTGTTCAAACAGAAAAAAAAATATTGGAACCACTGGTGAATGTTTGTACCAGACGACTGAAAAAATGAATGTCGTGATAACTATACAGTTTGAATGCAATACTATCTTGTTATGATTGATATGATCAATGATCTTGGTGGAGAAGGGGAAGTTATTAAGGTTGGGTGGGGGGGGGGAACTGTGAGAACATCAATTTATTTTGTCAAAAAGTGACACGACTGTTTGACATCTAATGTCAGGCTTCAAGCTGTGATTGACATTAGAAGGTGACAGCCGAACATAAACCCTGGACATGGGGGCAGTAAATAAATCTGTTCCCACCTGGTCGCCGTCACGTAATACGTGGGTCACTCGCTGGTGACTGGGATGAAGCGTGGTGTAGGTAGGTGGTATTGGCTGGTCAGCGGAGGACGAGGGGGGAGGGGAGTTGGTGCGGAATGTTGACAATCGCCTGCAGTACATGCAGAGCTGACAGATTGCGCTACTTTTCGCTAATTTTCAAAGCCGTACGCAACAAACAAAAAAAAAGTTTTTAGCATAGCGCAAAATTATAGTGATAGCCAAAAACAAAATTATAGTGATAGCCAAAATCAAAATTATAGTGATAGCCAAAAACAAAATTATAGTGATAGCCAAAAAACAAAATTATAGTGATAGCCAAAAACAAAATTATAGTGATAGCCAAAAACAAAATTAAAGTGATAGCCAAAAACAAAATTATAGTGATAGCCAAAAACAAAATTATAGTGATAGCCAAAAACAAAATTATAGTGATAGCCAAAAATACGTGGGCTATTTTGATCCAAAACTTTCTGGCTGTATTAGTTATCAACTTGCACACTATACCTTGCACTGTACGACTATATTAGTTTGTAATGGAGACAGCCGGCAAGTATAACGTATTGTGTAGTAAAATATTTCCATAACTTTTCATTGAAATCCCTTTAAGAGATGAGATGTTTCATAGATACTGTAAGCCACTATGGGACTGTTTAAACAAAAAAACAACTAAAGTTCCCTTAGCCCTAGCGGGCCATCGGGTCAGATAAAGTGTAGAATTCATCTGTTTCTATAACCTCGGAATATGAAGGGATTGTGTGGTTAGCACAACGCCCAGCCGCCTTTACTTCCCCAACTTAAGTCAGGTACCCATTTAAAGCCGAGTGGACTTGTGGGACGACTTTGAAAAACACATTTCACCTGAGAAAATGCCCATGTTTCACACCGAGGATCGAACCTAGGGCTCTCAGATCGAAAGTAGTACGCTCTACATCACTCGTTGTGAGGGGACGGATGGTCCAGTGTTCGACTGTCAACCTGAGTGTACCTGGTTCGATCTCCGGTGAGGACCAATATGGATATTTCAGACCCCCCCCCCACGCCGCTGTATCTCCCGTGGTCAGAACAGTCCCTTTAATGGTTTATATGATTTCATCTCATTACCTAACAAACAAAACCCAACATGTCTCGAAATGTTCAAACATGTTCATGTGTAAACTCCCATGTATCATCATCTATCTATATTGTACAACTGCAGCTGTGTGCAGCAATGAAATATCAAAACAAAACAACACACTGTAAAGTTTTTATACCTTCTCCGGTGACTCTTCTCGTTTCATTTTGAAAGTTGTTTTTTTTTTTTTGGTTTTCTTCTTTTTTTTATTTTTTTTATTTCTTTTATTTAATTTGAAAGTATCAACCCTCGTGTTAAGTCCGTTCAGAAAAAAAAACTGTCTTAAAAGTGAATACACTAAACAGAATGAATTTAAATAAATAAATAAAAAAAAAAAACAAAGACATTATATCGGATGGGATCGTGTCTATTGTTGACCCACATCTCTCACACACACACACTAAATCCAAACTGAACTTATTTTTTAAATATAATTTACATCTCAAACTTGAGGGCTGAACATTACGTCACGCTCCATCAGATTGGACCGATTGCTGGACTTACTGGGGATTATGGCTTACTCATTATACCGGCATTATGTATTCATAATAAACAGACATATCTTGATGCATCATCTAATATTTGACTGGGCCAGGCGAGCACTTCTTTAGACCGAGATTCGTATCAGACACGGGGCGTAGATATTAAATAGTTTAAAATAGTATTTAGAGAGAACAGTGCACATGGGAACAATCGGGTGTGCATGAAGTAGACAGACAGACAGACAGACGGACAGACAGAACCTAACCTTGATGTTTGAAATAATTCACCTGTTGCCCTGTACACAGTATGACGATAAAATCAACAATTATTTAAATGTATTTAAAAAAAAAAATAAATGGTAAATGTCGCCTTCCAGCTATGTGTTCTCAAATAAAGTATGTTGGGATAACAGAGATACGTGTAGTAAAATACATAGGAGTAACACATACACACACATCAGATACAAACATTCTGTTAGAGTAACACATACACACACATCAGATACAAACATTCTGTTAGAGTAACACATACACACACATCAGATACAAACATTCTGTTAGAGTAACATATACACACACATCCGATACAAACATTCTGTTAGAGTAACACATACACACACATCAGATACAAACATTCTGTTAGAGTAACACATACACGCATAATACACACTCACTTTCTGTTAGAGAAACAAATACACACAAACATAGACATAAACTTTCTGTTTGAGTACCACATACTTATATGTGCACAGAGATATTCTGTTAGAACAACACACATATGTGCACAGAGAAGGTCTGTTAGAACAACACACATATGTACACAGAGATATTCTGTTAGAACAACACACATATGTGCACAGAGATAGTCTGTTAGAACAACACACATATGTACACAGAGATATTCTGTTAGAACAACGCACATGCCAACAGCGAGACTGTGGACATAAACAGTTGTCTGCAAGACACAGACATCCACACACACACACACACACACACATACGACAGCTAGAATGACACACAGAGATAAACACAACTAGAATGACACACAGACATACACAACACACACAGACATACACAACACACACAGACATATACATACTCATAACACAGCTAGAATGACACAGACATACACACACACAGCTAGAATGACACACAGACATACACGCAACTAGAATGATACACAGACATACACACACACAGCTAAAATGACACACAGACATACACACACACAGTTAGAATGACACACAGACACACACACACAGCTAAAATGACACACAGACATACACACACACAGCTAGAATGACACACAGACAGACACACACACACAGCTAAAATGACACACAGACATACACACACAGCTAAAATGACACACAGACAGACACACACACACAGCTAAAATGACACACAGACATACACACACAGCTAGAATGACACACAGACATACACACACAGCTAGAATGACACACAGACATACACACACAGCTAAAATGACACACAGACAGACACACACACAGCTAGAATGACACACAGACATACACACACACAGCTAAAATGACACACAGACATACACACACACAGCTAAAATGACACACAGACATACACACACACAGCTAGAATGACACACAGACATACGCACACAGCTAGAATGACACACAGGCATACACACACAGACAGCTAAAATGACACACAGACATACACACACAGCTAGAATGGTACACAGACACACACACACAGCTAGAATGACACACAGACATACACACACAGCTAAAATGACACACAGACATACACACACAGCTAGAATGACACACATACATACACACCCAGCTAAAATGACACACTGACATACACACACACACAGCTAGAATGAAACACTGACACACACACACAGCTAGAATGACACACAGACATACACACACACACAGCTAGAATGACACACAGACATACACACACAGCTAAATTGACACACAGACATACACACACAGCTAGAATGACACACTGACATACACACACAGTTAGAATGACACACAGACATACACACACAGCTAGAATGACACACAGACATACACACCCAGCTAAAATGACACACAGACATACACACACACACAGCTAAAATGACACACAGACATACACACACAGCTAGAATGGTACACAGACATACACACACAGCTAGAATGAAACACAGACATACACACACACAGTTAAAATGACACGCAGACATACACACACAGCTAGAATGAAACACAGACATACACACACAGCTAAAATGACACACTGACATACACACACAGCTAAAATGACACACAGACACACACACACAGTTAGAATGACACACAGACACACACACACAGCTAGAATGACACACTGACATACACATACACACAGCTAAAATGACACAGACACACACAGCTAAAATGACACAAGACACACACAGAATGACACACTGAAACTGCTATTGACTCCAGCATGAAGTGTACGAACTACTTTACCTCGGCTAAGTTCAACACACTGGCGTACATAGCCATCTTGATATCCTATATCATCGTTAATCATATCCCATGGCGGTTGAAATATACGGCATACATCTACAGATGGTGGTGGTGGTGGTGGTGGTCAACCCCTCGTGACAGGAGAGTGACCGCACTGTTCGTTAAATCGTACTATTCGGTAACAACATTTCAGTAACACCTTCAGAATTGCAGAACCAAATAAACAAATCGAAACCAAAAAAAAAAATAATAATAAAACCACACGCACTTGGTTGGACTGGGAACAAAACAAAAAACAACAACAATATCACATGACGGGGGCACTGTCCACAGGTCACGCCACGTGATAAACGTCGTAATTAAGTACTAAATGACCGCCTGTTTGTGACAGACACCCAGAGATGTCCACGTTGCTGCCCGGCATTCCTTACCCTCTCACATGTATTAACTACACACAGGTGAAATCCCCCCCCCCCTACACTCTCCCATTACACTTTTAAGAAATAAATAAACTTTACGAGTAAATCCTAAATCGTTTGTTTTTTTAAATCAGAAAGTTAACTCAGAAAACTGTCTCGGTGGTTCACAGAACATTTTCAAATAGATCCACAGGACATGTTTGTGTAAAGTCAAAAAAGTTTTGTGACACATCTCATACTCCAAACTTGTTGCAGACACCCCCTCTCCCCCCCCCCCCGCACAACCTGCCCTCCCTCCATTCTTTTTAAGTTCACAAAGTGTGTCAAGTTTTCTTTTTTTAACCGTGTTGTGAAGTGAAGGAGGGGGTGGAAAGGGGAGGAGAGAGAGAGAAAGAGAGAGAGAGGAGGGGTGGGGGGGTTGCGCCCAGCTAATAATAAAAAAAAACAACGCGCACCGTTGAATCCATATATTGGAAAGTCTCCCTGTGGTACAGTAACGGAATGTCTCCCTGTGATACAGTAACGGAATGTCTCCCTGTGATACAGTAACGGAATGTCTCCCTGTGATACAGTAACGGACGTAACTCAAAAACTGTTAGGGTGAGGGGAGGTGGGGAAATAGGTTATCTCCCCCCCACACCCCATTCATCACGCTTCCCTATTTCTTGATCACAAACACACAGCACCGCCACCACAGGTACATCAACACACACCTCTCTACACTACGACTGTTGAAAGGGAAGGGAGGGGGGAGGGGGGAAATGTTCAGCACGTTTCACGTTGAAAGATATGGCAGGGTTAATGGGGTAGTGAGAACAGAAACACAGTGACAGAGGTCTGTCTATCACAGGTATATTGATAGAGAGTGAGAGAGAGAGAGAGAGAGAGAGAGAGAAGAGAGGGGGGAGGAAAAATAAACGAAGAATGTGAATTTTTCGCCTGGGACTATTGATAAGTCCCCTTTGAATCAAACGAATGTTCGAAAGGATTGTTTCTTGTACCTAATACAACAGTGGTTCTCCGGTTTTCTTGAGTCACGTGATACCGTGGACGTGGTATAAAAGCAAAGAAATCTCAGGGATAAAAATGTCTACACATTGTACGTACAAAAGAAAAATAATATTCGAACGACAAAAACTGTTGTCAGTAAATAAATAAATCTCACATGCCCCCCACCCCCCACATTCCACTACCACTGTGAAGTGTCACCACTTATAAATTGAAAACCACTGCCATAAAGAGTAACGAGAATTCGAAAACTGATGCCGGCGATATACACAGCTTATAGATGTATGTGTGGGGGGAGGGGATTACGTCTTACAGAAAACTATGTGTTTTAGTGGTAGCCAGAGAGTACAGCAGTTAGAGAGTACAGTAGTTAGAGAGCACAGCAGTTAGAGAGCACAGTAGTTAGAGAGTACAGTAGTTAGAGAGCACAGCAGTTAGAGAGCACAGCAGTTAGAGAGAGAGTACAGTAGTTAGAGAGCACAGCAGTTAGAGAGCACAGCAGTTAGAGAGCACAGCAGTTAGAGAGCACAGCAGTTAGAGAGCACAGTAGTTAGAGAGAGAGTACAGTAGTTAGAGAGCACAGTAGTTAGAGAGCACAGCAGTTAGAGAGCACAGTAGTTAGAGAGAGAGTACAGTAGTTAGAGAGCACAGTAGTTAGAGAGCACAGTAGTTAGAGAGCACAGTAGTTAGAGAGCACAGCAGTTAGAAAGCACAGTAGTTAGAGAGAGAGTACAGTAGTTAGAGAGCACAGCAGTTAGAGAGCACAGCAGTTAGAGAGCACAGCAGTTAGAGAGCACAGCAGTTAGAGAGCACAGCAGTTAGAGAGCACAGTAGTTAGAGAGAGAGTACAGTAGTTAGAGAGCACAGTAGTTAGAGAGCACAGCAGTTAGAGAGCACAGTAGTTAGAGAGCACAGCAGTTAGAGAGCACAGCAGTTAGAGAGCACAGCAGTTAGAGAGCACAGCAGTTAGAGAGCACAGCAGTTAGAGAGCACAGTAGTTAGAGAGAGAGTACAGTAGTTAGAGAGCACAGCAGTTAGAGAGCACAGCAGTTAGAGAGTACAGTAGTTAGAGAGAGAGTACAGTAGTTAGAGAGTACAGTAGTTAGAGAGCACAGTAGTTAGAGAGCACAGTAGTTAGAGAGCACAGTAGTTAGAGAGCACAGTAGTTAGAGAGAGAGTACAGTAGTTAGAGAGAGAGTACAGTTGTTAGAGAGAGAGTACAGTAGTTAGAGAGAGAGTACAGTAGTTAGAGAGAGAGTGCAGTTGTTAGAAAGAGAGTACAGTAGTTAGAGAGAGAGTACAGTAGTTAGAAAGAGAGTACAGTAGTTAGAAAGAGAGTACAGTTGTTAGAGAGAGAGTACAGTTGTTAGAAAGCCGGTCTAAACGAGTATTCCAGTAGTTTCACATAGAACACACAACAATGGGAGTCGAAACGGCATCCGGACAAAACCCCCAGCGGACAAACCCCAGGTAAAGAGAAACATACAACTCTTGTGGTGACCCGACAACAGGGTGTACAGCATGCGCCTGTGGGTCAGCCGTGCCATGGATATCTAGATATAACACCAGGATAGACAACCAAACAAAATTTCATTCTAGCCGTGTACGGTTTAGGCTGACGCAAGGGTTAAACAAATTTGCACTATTATATACATGCTTGCTTGTTTTCGTTCGTCCATTGTTTATTCGGGTTTTATTTTGTGTTATTACTGTTGTTTTTCTAAAATTTCTCTTTTTCTCGGTAAAATTTACGTATAATAATTGTTTTGGTTTATAAATCTAATTTTAAATATAATAAATAACTAAGAAAATGGTCAATAAGTGATCTGCATACGGATGCAAATGGATATGACAGTGTTGAAAAAGCGGAAAGTAAAGGAGTTTCTTTTCATTCGTATCCATTAAACAATGTGGAATTATGTGAAAAATGGATTAGAGCTAATCCCTGCCAAAATTTTCAGCCTGGGAAATATTCAAAAATGTGTTCGCTCCATTTCTTGCCAAGTGATTTTGTTAGTTCTGGTCTACTAAATCACTATACAATGGACTTTGGGCCAGAGCTTTTATGTTTCGTGATAGATTGAAATCTATAATGAGCTTTCTAAAGGTGTCTAATCCTCAAACTGAAGACAAAACCAACAAGTTATGTAAAGTACATTTTTTCTTTAACTTTATTAGATTGTAATGTATAAAATTGTTTCAGCCTTACCAAGATATATCAATAGATTAAAGAATGATAAGAAATAAAGGTAGATATATTTTTAGGCAGTACATAAGGGATAAGCCGACTAAGTGGTGAATGAAGTTATGGGTATTAGCTGATTCTCTTTCTAGATATACTTATGATTTTCATTTATATTTAGGTAAACAGGATAATGGGCCTTTGGATTGGCATATGGGGTGGTAATGAAATTAATTAAATCTTTAGCTAAAGAGGGGTACAAATTAATAGTCGATCATTTTATACTACTATACAATTGTCTAAAGATCTATGGAATTTAGGGGTAGGAGCATGTGGAACTATTCTTAGGACATGTAAAGGTATTCCCCAATCTTTGAAAAATATAAAAGAGGGGATATGAGATGAGTTAGAAAGGGAGTTATTGACAGTACGATGGAGGGACACTAAAACTGTTTCGGTTATGTCCACTATGCATAATGCAAATGGATTTGGAACATTTAAATGACAGACTAAGTAAATGGGAAATTTTAGGAACTTACTGTTGACCAACCAGCCACAATACAGGATTACAATAAATATATGGGGGGTGTAGATAAGAGTGACCAGTTGATAAATAAATATAATGTTCTATGAAAAATTATCATAAGCTGGTATAATAGTTACACTAATCTTGTAAAATATTTTTAGCAAAGTTATAAAACATACTGAAATTGAGCTTTGTTGTTATCAATAGACATTAGAATGTTAGTTTTTATAACTTAGATTAATATTTTTGAATTTTTCTTGTTGCATGGTCAATGTTGATCCCAGCAGATTTTTGGTCCTTTTTCTGTTAAAACACATCATTTTTAGAAATTTTTAAATATCTTTTGTATCTGATTATAATGTCTTCAAAAATATCCTACACACAGAGAGTTGAATGTAGTTTAATAAAAAGTAACTTTTATTGAAATGAATCATAATGAATTTTTTTTTCTTCTTTGTGTTTGTGAATTGTTTAATTTATTTATTTTTGTTTATTTTTTTTCATCTAAACTTTTTAAAAATAATAAAATACTTGCATAATAATATCACTTTGAAACATATATTGTTAAAAGAACTTATTTATGTTAAATTTTTTTATTGTTCGTCTAAAAATTATGTTAAGCAATTGAATGAGACCGTTCATGAAAAACCAATGAAAAAACGAAAAATAATTAAATTGACAAAATAAAGATTTTAAATTAAAAATTTGTTATTAAAATTTTCAAACTTTAATTGCGTTTGTGTTTATTTCATAAAAACATAAGTACCAAATATACAAAACTGCTATAAAACATGAAGACTAGCGCTAAACACTTGATTGTGTGTCAGCCTAAACCGTATTTTTTAAAATATTGGTTGTCCTTCCTGATGCTATATCTAGATTTCCATGGCCGTACTCACTGGTGTAACAATTCAAGACGTATGTGCGCAATGACGTCAGGTGTCACCTTGTGGCTGTCAATGCTCATGACAATATATATATATATATTTTTTACTTTCGTTTTTTTTTTTAAATTAAGCCTGCGGTCATTGTGACCAGGTCATTGTGCTCCGAGACTCACACTAAGTAAGTACAGTGATACTGCTCCAGTGCTCCGTGAGCCACAGTAAGTAAGTGCACTGATACTGCTCCACATAATGTCACGACTTCCTCCTTACCCCGACCACAGTCTGATGATACAATGAATATACCGGGGGGGGGGGGCGGGAGGAGTGATAGAAAGTACCACAAGGTGTAAATGCTAAATGCAATATATATTGAAACAGCTCAAACGATATAAATAAAAAAACACCACTTTTTTTTGTCAATGCGCACCATACATTTTTTTTTATAACTATCACAGTCATATCCTAACGGTTGATAAAAAGAATTAGTTTGAAATACTTCAAATACCTAAACCAAGAAGTGGTCACTCGTGAGGTCAATGAGGGCCACATTCCCGTTTTCAATGCAGCAAAAATATTTGTAAAGATCAGAGCCGTAGACCAGTAAAATTAATTCATTCTTAGGGGGGGGGGGAACACTAACTGGCTCACAGGGACTAGCAGAGAGCTCACCACAGAATCTATTGAGGTCATGGGAGCTGCATTTTGGAAACCATTGACCACTGAAACACACACCTTTGAGTTCATCAATACATGACACCAATATTGACTTCTACCAGTGGGTTCAATACATGACATCAATATTGACTTCTATCAGTGGGTTCAATACATGACATCAATATTGACTTCTATCAGTGGGTTCAATACATTTAATAATTTAAAAAACCATTCAAAGGCGATCTTTAAACGATGCACCATTAGCTGAAAAAAATATAAACATCATGGCTGAGGCAATTGGCAACAAATATTATAATTATTATACAATAATCTTTATCAGACTGGGGAAGACAATTGTTGCCTGACATAGATAAATGGATCAAGCTTTAGAGCATTATAAGTCGATAATACAATAATATGTAATGCATATCTAGTCCTTCCCCCCCCCCCTTTTTAATCTTATGGATATAATCTACTAACACCAAACAGTGTTAATTCAAATGCCCTTAGGCCAGGACGTGTTAATACTATCATTACATTAAAACATTGGTGGGGCAATTTTTTTTTATCGCGGGCAAAAAATGGTTCTTGAATTTGACATACCGGTAATGGCCGGACCGAATGATGGAATGCTTATATGAACTAGTAAATGAATTGAACGTGACATCATTGATGTGTGTACGAGTGGAGAGGAGTGGAGCACAGCAGTGTTTGACACGCAGGTCATAGCCTGTCCATGTTTAGTTTGTATTAGAACATTTGGAAGAGATTAGCCCTTCCCATGTTTGGACTTCACCCCATGTAAGAAATGTATGACGGCACACTTCATTTTACGGATGGTCGTGCGGTAAAGCGCTCAACTGTCGACCCGGAAAAAAGTACCTGGTTCGATCTCCGGTGAGGACCAAGGATATTTTTCAGGTCTTGGCTCAAGCTCCCGATGTATCTCCCGTGGTGCCTACATGGCCATTGCACTATCGGCTATGGTGTGGATGAAAGAAGGGCAACATAGAATACGTCCCATCAGTGGTTTATAGGATCTAAGATATTTCATCTTATCCTTATACAGGGACACACTTCATAGAAGAACACTAGACTATATTCTATTAGGTTGTAGCAGCATTGGTTTTTTTTTAGTTTATGTACTAGCTGTACCCTGGAAAACTTTAGCATCGAGATGGATCATAGATCAACTTTGAGGTCATCATGAATAATTATGTGTAATTATATGGGTTTATTTATTTTATGTTATGAACCAAAAATGGAGACATTTTTAGAAAACTAAATGATAAATTATTTATATAAAAAAAGACCAGTTTATATTGTAATACATAATACAATTTTAGACTTTCAATCTAAAGCAGACAGACGTGAGGCGGAAATTATTGTTATAGAAGATGACCCCAGACTCGATTTCACCAATCAGAAGACGTGTTGTTTAAATGTCACGGAATATAGAAACCTTTCTTAAAAATTCTTAGAAAAACAAAAAAAGTTGCTTGTAGAAACGCTCTTGGGATGAAATGGAATGTGCCAAAAAGTCCCACCTCCTTCTAAATGAGTTAACCTACAAGTTAGCAATGCAAACCTTTTTAATCCATCAAGCAATGTCAAAGGGGTGAATTATTATTTAACTACCCCCCCCTTTTCCGGTACTATCTATGCACATAAAACTGATCTGTAGCATTCAACCAGCAATGTGGCTGGTTGGGTGGGGGGGGGTGGGTAGGTGGGGCTATCTGGGGAGGGGGTATATATGTTATTAAGAAATATCGACCTTCCATGAGTACAGTATAAACCGATTCTAGTCATTTAAGATTTATAAATTTTTCTCTTTCCAATTCCACAACTTCTAGCTCTGAAGATGATTAGATTAGATAGATTAGATAGATAGATAGACAGATAGATAGATAGATAGATAGATAGATAGATAGATAGATAGATAGATAGATAGATAGATAGATAGATAGATAGATAGGTAGATAGTCATATTTAGGAATTCCCTACTTATAAATTGAATTGAAGACAAACAGAAAGTGTCACCAAAGACGCTACACGCTGGGACTTGGCCTGTTAATAAACATTCCCCTAGCCAAGGGGGATAAATGTGATTTTTCCTGCAACAAATAATTACCTAATGATAACACCGCTGTTGTCTCCCTTATTTCCGTTCTAAATAAAAATCGTACAGTACCTGTAGTGATGATACCATTTCATACGTGATTTAACGGATTTATAATGTAGTGGTGTCAGTCAAATACAACGTGCTGACACCCACTGCACCACAAAGCTGAAGTAGGGGATATAGTAGTACACACACTAAATCCTGACACCTACATACTGTGAGAGACACACAAACACAGATACAACAGGAGATTTACAAATAGGCGACAATTAGCGAGCTACTGAAAACAGCAGAATCAATGTACAATAGATGGTACAGTAATGCAGTGAAATTGTTTCCATCCATACAAGAAACGCTGGTAATACTACACACTAATTAGCCGCGTGCATGAAACTGAGTTAACCCAATACAAATACAAAAAAGGACAGGAGGATGGTAGCTAGTAGGTAACCCAGCAGAGGTGGACTTTGGGGGTTGGGGTCACGGCAACCGACCCAGGCCGAGGGAGGACCTGCGACAAGAGGTCATTTTGTCACCGAGAGTAACAATTATAAACTATCGGCACCGCATATATTACTCGGCCCAGGGCCCTGTATACTTCTGACCCGCCCGTGCGTGAAACCTTCGCCTCAATACCCAGTAGTGTCTATAACTGTGTGCACCTACGGACGGGAACATAAAACAGTGTATCAAGACGATCAAGATGTGTATATTTATGTCTCCAGTAAATATGTACGGAGCGCCCCTGTTTACCCCCCCCCCAACCTTAGATCAGGATACACATGGTGGTGTGTGACGCATGATGGTGTGTGACGCATGATGGTATGTGACGCATGGTGGTGTGTGACGCATGATGGTGTGTGACGCATGATGGTGTGTGACGCATGATGGTGTGTGACGCATAATGGCGTGCGACACATGATGGTGTGCGACGCATGACGGTGTGTGACGCATAATGGTGTGTGACACATGATGGTGTGTGACACATGATGGTGTGTGACACATGACGGTGTGTGACACATGATGGTGTGTGACACATGACGGTGTGTGACGCATAATGGTGTGTGACACATGATGGTGTGTGACACATGATGGTGTGTGACACATGATGGTGTGTGACACATGATGGTGTGTGACGCATGATGGTGTGTGACACATGTACGCGAGTTCATTCATATACACACGACCAGTCAGTGTGCACCAATCTGCACACAATGAACTTTAAAAAAAAATTAGAGGTTGCATAGAAATAGATAATCTTCCGAATAAATAAAGTCCACGCAACACTGCACATAAATGGATGGGACGGGATAGTGCTACAGAAACGGAGCAAGACAGGATCTCCGTTAACGTAAGGCAATGCACGCGAACATACCCCTCCACCCAGTTTCGAGTGCAGACACACACTACAGGTAAACTTTATAAACACAGAATTTAACTTGTGATTCACTGGACGAGCGCCACATAAATTAACAACTTAAGTCAATATCGAGAGATGCTCCAGCTCAAACACTTGCAGGATGTTTGAACTTGGCACGTCCTCGAAACCATAGCTCGCTAAGACAGTCCACGAGTTGGAATCTACAGTACCCGCCAGTGGTGAGGCAGGCACCGAACGGTGTATTTTATAACAGTTCTGGTTTGAAATTAAAATGTCATTTGGCTCAGGCATATAAGACATATATATTTTTTTTTGACATAAAAACAAATCCAAAATGGCTGCTTAATAACATCGACTCGGATTTTAAAATTGTTCTTTTCAATGTATATGCGTAACTAAACTTCACTAAAGGTGCGTCAATCCGGATGTCGTAGTGACAACCGGCCTATCTTCCAGCCATTCTTTCCTGCACTCAGTCGTCTGGGTACAAGTTCTAATACCAAAGTACATGTATGATTAAAGGTGTCTATTTCAGTCACCACTAGTTGGACGGTTTTTTTTCTTGTATTGTCCTATTTTGCTACCTCAACATAGGCGGATGTACAATGACACCACGGAAGAAATAGGAAGGACCTCAACCCGAAACTCACACCATGCTGATCAGACTCCACCATGCAGATCTGACTCCACCATGCAGATCTGACTCCACCATGCAGATCTGACTCCACCATGCTGATCAGGCTCCACCATGCTGATCAGACTCCACCATGCAGATCTGACTCCACCATGCTGATCAGACTCCACCATGCTGATCAGATTCCACCATGCAGATCAGACTCCACCATGCTGATCAGACTCCATGCTGATCAGACTCCACCACGCTGATCAGACTCCACCATGCTGATCAGACTCCACCAAGCAGATCTGACTCCACCATGCTGATCAGACTCCACCATGCTGATCAGATTCCACCATGCAGATCAGACTCCACCATGCTGATCAGACTCCATGCTGATCAGACTCCACCAAGCAGATCTGACTCCACCATGCTGATCAGGCTCCACCATGCTGATCAGATTCCACCATGCAGATCAGACTCCACCATGCTGATCAGACTCCACCAAGCAGATCTGACTCCACCATGCTGATCAGGCTCCACCATGCTGATCAGGCTCCACCATGCTGACCAGACTCCACCATGCAGACCAGACTCCACCATGCAGACCTCGCAAACAAAGTGATGCATTCAAAATTATTCACTAGCTGCAATATTCCAACCTTTTCCAACCGGTCACTAATAGTACTAATTAAATGTAAATCCAACATCTGAAATTGTCAATTCTAAACACTAAACAATATTAACGCACATATATTCCTGGCCACGTTGTGCAGTCGCACGTTCAGCACACGCGAGGCCCGACACACGAAACATTCAATGAAACACAAAAGTACAACGTGCACACGAACAATGACGTAACACGTGTCAGACGCGTGCAGATAATAAACTATCACCACAATTGGAGTAAAGATGTGTCGTGACTGTGTGACAGTTTCACAAGTCGAACATTCAATACATCTATAACCTGCACGTAGCTTCATTTATTTCATAACTGCATTTTTAGTATGCAATATTCATTTAAATAAGAAAGGGGGTGGGTGGGTTGGGGGAGGGGGTCGGTTAATTTGTGAACAGCCTTACCTGGCAGTGGACTAGAGCCATCCACTGCTAACCAGTATGTCACGAGTTCTGGTCTGGTATTTTTGTGGGTAACCGACATTTGTTGGGGAAAGTAAAGGCGGCTAGGTATTGTCCTAGCCAAACAATTCTCAGAGAATAGCCCGTGGCTTCAGAAACTTACGAACCAGATAGTCTGTATAGGCTTTCATAGGGAAACTTTACTTTTTTTTGGTACTTACCTGAAATACTGTAGAGAGTGTTAACTCTTCCTCTGAAGAGGCTACCTCTTGCAGTGAAGGTTTTTCTTTATACTCCAGCCTGTCCAAGACCAAAAAACTGGCCAGTGGTCTACTCCTAGATGTTTGATCGTTACTGGACAATAAATGTTCACCCGAGTAAAACAATTTCTCCCTGAAGAGCGAACTTTGAAAGTCTGCTGCGGAGATGAGCTCTGCGGACAAAAACGGCCGCTCCCTAGATCGGCCTCCACGGAGCGCCTGCAGCCTGCTGCCGGGCACCCCTGGCGTCCAGCGGAGACCGTCTTCGTGGTTCTGGCGTGGCGGTCTCGTGGAGGGTGGGCTCGGCCCGCCCCGCTCCTCACTGGACCAACTGCTGGAGCGCGGGGACCGCTGGCCGAAGGCGAAAGTCTTGGAGCGCCAGAGGTCCCCGTAGTGCAGACCGCCATGACTACTGGATGACCCGGATGTCCCGGAGGTGTCGACGGAGGAGCTGGCTATGCTGCCGGTGCTGTGGTAGATGGCGGCCGTTTTGCGCGGCATCAAATCATAAGCCCCCATCTGCATGAATCATGTTCGTTGGAGCCCAAAATTATCGGAATTTATCCGAATACAAAATACAAATATGTATGAAATCCTTCTTTACGAAATGTCAGCAACACTTTTCTGGTCACAATGATAAATGTAATCTAATAAATACCGTCATCTGCACACAATCATAAAAACTCCATCAAACTTGGTGAACCGCAGTGGAATGTTCTCGTTCGATTTTTTTTTAGCCCTCTCTGCACCTAGAAATGAATATCACCCCGTAATACATTGCATGCCGGATGAAACATAACAACAGATAACAATAACACCAAAAAGACTGGTAACAATAACACCTCAAGACTGATAGAATTCATGTCATTGAACGTGAAGTCATCAGATGTTTGTCACACGAGTACTGTACTGTCACGTTCTGACGTCAGTGTCAAATGTCAATCTTTATAGTTTCCCGTACTGTCACAAGGGCGACTAAATGACACTACTGATATGGGACAAAAGGAAGGCGGTCCAGTACAGAATAAAAATATGGGTCATAACCGGAGGCGGTCTTATAGAAACTGGGCGACTGCCTGGGCCCCTTCTAGCACAAAGTTTTATCAGGTACTTATGCATAGTCTCAGTCTAGGGTCTCAACAGACATCTTATAGTCTCTGTCTTGAGTCTCAGTAGACATCTAATAGTCTCTGTCTTGAGTCTCAGCAGACATCTAATAGTCTCTGTCTTGAGTCTCAGCAGACATCTAATAGTCTCTGTCTTGAGTGCCCTTAAACCTATGAAATGTTCTAGTCGTAATTTAGTCTACTTTGCTCCCCCCCCCCCACACACCCCTCGTGCACATACTCACAAGACCATGTTCGTCTGTCCCACCTAAAACTCAATAAGAAGTTACTCATTCTGTATAACAGATTTAAACAACAGTGATGTTCATTGGCACGTGATGACTAATGAAGACAGTGGGGCTATGTCCGTACGTACTAATAGTGGTCAAAAAATACAATGTGGGTCTTTAAAAAAAAAACACCATGATATAATAACATATGCTTTCACGTATTCATGTCTGGAAACAAACTTATAAATGAGAAAGATATTACAAGTTAGGCTGTAAAATTCGCCCCCCTCAAGCTCGGAAAAGTAAAATAAAATTAAAAGAAATGGATCCGTAGGAGAATTAGTTTTAATCACATGACAAATATAAATAAATCCCTGGCTGAAGACGAGATATTGGTACAGACTATATCTGCATTTCTGCAGAGTAGATAAAAACAAGCAATTAAGCCTGTTCCATTCTGGACACAGGACGTGTTAGAGCATTTTCGTATTATGTATCAGTACGTATGCTATCTTTCAGTAAATATTTTTGTAAATTTTGTAAATGTTTATAAATTCAATTGTGTAATGCATATATCTGAAAGTTTTAGCTTTCTTGTTCTTCTTCGATCTACATTTTCTTCTTGGTCATGAACAACTTCTGCTCCCTCTTCTTCTTGCAAAAGATCTACTGCACCGTTTCCTTTGACAGTCCAGTTGGCAACAAAATCAGCTAAGCATATTTCATATAACTGATTAGGTCGCTCTGCATACCTCTCAACTGGACCCTTTGTCAGGATGTCTGTACAAAGTTAACGTAACATATTTATACACACACACATTCATGCGTGTATACACACATACATACATTATACCTACCTACACACCTAACTACGCACATTTATACATGCATACTTAAATATATATGTAGACTCAATCTCATATACATATATACACATACTACATACATACCGACCCACCCACCTACCTACTGTCTACCAATCAATACAATATCTGTCTACTAGCCTTACATAACAATCTCTTATATTTTGGCCTTGAGAGGTCAAATCGCGAAATGGACTTTTGATGTACACTTGGCAGGCCAAGACCTACACAATGCTATATACATCATGGGTCTAGGACTTATGGTTGCTGAGATATAGGGCGGTCCATTATTAATATAGCTTATATAGTAAAAAACGGTACTAAGGCCCCGTTTACGGCCCTGAGAGGTCAGATCGCGAAATGGAAAAAAGCTATTTCTTGGCAGGCCAAGACCTACAAAATGATATATACATCATGGGTCTAGGACTTATGGTTATTGAGATCTAGGGTGATGACAGACAGACAGACAGACAAAACGGGGACAATAGAGCATTTTTTTTTTCGAAAATGCTCTAAAAAATGGACGGGGGAGGGGGAGAAAGAGATGTAGGTGGGGGGGGGGACGTGCGTGTCTTTTTATCTGGAATACAAAGACCTTTAAGACACGGCATGTTTTGTTGTTATTTTTTGTTTTGTTTTGTTGACTGTGTCATAAAGGTATGAACTTTGACATACTAAAAAAAAATCTGGCTATTTCCAGTCGATGAAGTCAGTGGATTGAATTATAAGAAACTGTTGAAACATTTGTAAGACATTCTGAGGCAATCTTTGGATACGTCATGAACATTAATAACATTCAGCGCGGCTATTTCCAGGTTATACGAATGGTGTAAGGATCTCTCTGGACAACAAATCAGATTTCTAGCGGATTAATCGAGGAAAAAAAACGCGGTGAAGACAATGACACAAGAAACAAAATATCAATTAACCGTCAACATTGCCGTACCAGGAAATATAAACAAACAAAAAATACCGGGAAGGGGGAGAGGGGGGGTGTAATCGGAGCGTATTTACGAATAGAACCTGAGACGAGTTGTGTCGGTGTCAACTTAAAAAAAAGAGTTCCTCCCACAAAACGTTGGACGGAATCATGTTAAAGCAAATAATTCACTGTGTCTGGAGTAGTCTGGACCCCAGAGTTACGACCATCATGGCTTAAGATCAGATCTATAACCAGAGTGGCAGTTTACCATCAATTTAGATGCATGCGTGTATGTGTGTGTGTTGAAAGGAACAAACAAAAATAAGCCTACCCACTCAACAAAAGATTTCTAAAAATAAAAATGTACTGCTTTCTTACGAGCATGATCAATAAATCGATACATACCACGCAATGGTACAGGTGTCTATATTAACACGGATCAATTAATTGATATAAATAAATCAGTTTATGGGTAAAGATCTGTAAAGGAAGACCGAGAGATGGTCACTAAATATATAAAGAGATGTCAATGTAAACTTAGTCAATTCTATTAGACGAGTGGTGGTAGACAGACAAAGGCCCTAAGTTTAGTTTAATGTGCCTCCCATGAAGTCAGTTTCTGTACTGTAATTTAATTACATTCACTCACTGATTCTTGGTAAATGTGTTAAGGAGCGGCTTGTTTGAAGTAATTTTTATAATATTAAAATCCATAGCGTGGTCTCACGGGCTTGATGCGTGGCCGCCCCTGTATTGGATATTAAATGCGGGCAGCCTAGACCAAGGTAAATGAGAAAGTGACATACATCTGTGTCATTCAGTAAACACTTCAATGAGGTCCAGTTAGCTAAGAAAAACTTTGATAGTAAGTTGAATGAGGCCAAGTTAGCTAAGAAACTTTGATAGTAAGTTCAATGAGGTCCAGTTAGCTAAGAAACTTTGATAGTAAGTTCAATGAGGTCCAGTTAGCTAAGAAACTTTGATAGTAAGTTCAATGAGGTCCAGTTAGCTAAGAAACTTTGATAGTAAGTTGAATGAGGCCAAGTTAGCTAAGAAACTTTGATAGTAAGTTCAATGAGGTCCAGTTAGCTAAGAAACTTTGATAGTAAGTTGAATGAGGCCCAGTTAGCTAAGAAACTTTGATAGTAAGTTCAATGAGGTCCAGTTAGCTAAAAAACTTTGATAGTAAGTTCAATGAGGTCCAGTTAGCTAAGAAACTTTGATAGTAAGTTCAATGAGGTCCAGTTAGCTAAGAAACTTTGATAGTAAGTTCAATGAGGCCAAGTTAGCTAAGAAACTTTGATAGTAAGTTCAATGAGGTCCAGTTAGCTAAGAAACTTTGATAGTAAGTTGAATGAGGCCAAGTTAGCTAAGAAACTTTGATAGTAAGTTGAATGAGGCCAAGTTAGCTAAGAAACTTTGATAGTAAGTTCAATGAGGCCAAGTTAGCTAAGAAACTTTGATAGTAAGTTCAATGAGGTCCAGTTAGCTAAGAAACTTTGATAGTAAGTTCAATGAGGCCAAGTTAGCTAAGAAACTTTGATAGTAAGTTCAATGAGGTCCAGTTAGCTAAGAAACTTTGACAGTAAGTTCAATGAGGCCAAGTTAGCTAAGAAACTTTGATAGTAAGTTCAATGAGGCCAAGTTAGCTAAGAAACTTTGATAGTAAGTTGAATGAGGCCAAGTTAGCTAAGAAACTTTGATAGTAAGTTGAATGAGGCCAAGTTAGCTAAGAAACTTTGATAGTAAGTTCAATGAGGCCAAGTTAGCTAAGAAACTTTGATAGTAAGTTGAATGAGGCCAAGTTAGCTAAGAAACTTTGATAGTAAGTTGAATGAGGCCAAGTTAGCTAAGAAACTTTGATAGTAAGTTGAATGAGGCCAAGTTAGCTAAGAAACTTTGATAGTAAGTTCAATGAGGCCAAGTTAGCTAAGAAACTTTGATAGTAAGTTGAATGAGGCCAAGTTAGCTAAGAAACTTTGATAGTAAGTTCAATGAGGTCCAGTTAGCTAAGAAACTTTGATAGTAAGTTGAATGAGGCCCAGTTAGCTAAGAAACTTTGATAGTAAGTTCAATGAGGTCCAGTTAGCTAAGAAACTTTGATAGTAAGTTCAATGAGGTCCAGTTAGCTAAGAAACTTTGATAGTAAGTTCAATGAGGTCCAGTTGGCTAAGAAACTTTGATAGTAAGTTCAATGAGGTCCAGTTAGCTAAGAAACTTTGATAGTATTCAATGTAAAGTGAACAAAAACAATGGATTAGAAGACTAATACATGAACAGCTTAGATCTAATGGGGGATTGGACTGCACAATGGGGGAATTAGTAAATTATGACTTTATGAAGGTATTCACATTAAACTGCATATATTTTTAAAAAAAATTACCAAACAATAATAACCTAGGACACATCCACACCTGGGTAGAAAGGCGCGCGCGCACACACTCCCCTCTCCTCAAATCTCATACAAACGGGAAAACTGTGCGCCAATTAACTTCAGTACCCGTGTAAACAGTTGGATAGATGTATTGAAACAATGCACCGCTAGATAAACCAGGCCGTGTTCTTTAGTTCGTATCCTGACATCAAAAGATTTAACACGAGGAAAAAAATATATAATAAATCATCACAGTCCACGAGTGTATATAACTCGTCCAACATATAACGTCCTGCATACAACACGTATGTATTTAACATAACACGTCCTACATAAATCACGTCCTACATTTAACACGTTTTACACATACTACGTCCTGTATGTTGAACATTCAGAAAGTGAAGAACAACCAATCCCTCAGTAACACAGAGTCTAGCATCCACTACCCTGCTGGATATCAAATCTAAATGTTACCTTGTGAGTATATAGACTTACATTATTGTATCAAAGCAAAACACATGTCCTCCACGTGATCAAACCCACCCATCCACAGACTAATCAAGGCACGACTCGTGTATGTTATTGAAATAATTAATCCTTTGTTAACCACACGAGCCCCAAACGAGTGTCGCCACACACACACATTTATTTCTGTCAACTGCACAAATGTTCACCACAGCGTAACGAATTTTTTTTTTCTCTGCCAAACTTGACAGTACTCTAGTTGTCCCCAGAAATTACCTCCACACTCACTGCACGGTTGTATTATAAAAAAAGTTCCAAATAAAAAAAAATCGTTAAATTTAGGTTAGTTTTTAAATTTTCAGATTGTTTGATTGACGTGAACCACTTTAGATCAGAAGGAATGTTCAAACAGGCCTGTCCGAATTCTATAAACTTCGGCTCCAGTTCCCTATCAGGACGTTTGGCTGGAATTAGCAGCAAATAATTCCCAAACACTAGCACCAGAGGCATCATGTCGACACGCGGTGGGATCGTATCAGAACGACAGAAGTATTTGGGTTACTGTGGTGGGATCGTATCAGAAAGACAGAAGTATTGGGGTTTCTGTGGTGGGATCGTATCAGAACGACAGAAAAGTTTGGGTTACTGTGGTGGGATCGTATCAGAAAGACAGAAGTGTTTGGGTTACTGTGGTGGGATCGTATCAGAACGACAGAAAAGTTTGGGTTACTGTGGTGGGATCGTATCAGAACAACAGAAAATTTTGGGTTACTGTGGTGGGATCGTATTAGAACGACAGAAGTGTTTGGGTTACTGTGGTGGGATCGTATCAGAAAAAAGTGTTTTGGGTTACTGTGGTGGGATCGTATCAGAAAAAAGTGTTTTAGGTTACTGTGGTGGGATCGTATCAGAACGACAGAAAAGTTTGGGTTACTGTGGTGGGATCGTATCAGAAAGACAGAAAAGTTTGGGTTACTGTGGTGGGATCGTATCAGAACGACAGAAAAGTTTGGGTTACTGTGTTGGGATCGTATCAAAAAGACATAAGTGTTTGGGTTACTGTGGTGGGATCGTATCAGAACGACAGAAAAGTTTGGGTTACTGTGTTGGGATCGTATCAAAAAGACATAAGTGTTTGGGTTACTGTGGTGGGATCGTATCAGAAAGACAGAAAAGTTTGGGTTACTGTGGTGGGATCGTATCAGAATTACAGAAGTGTTTGGGTTACTGTGGTGGGATCGTATCAGAACGACAGAAGTGTTTTGGGTGGGAGGAAGGGTGCAGTTAATATTTCTTGATATTTCTTTCCGCTATAAACAATTCAATATTGTGTTGGTGTATGCTGTTAATATAGAGATATATTCATACAATAAATCCCGGGTTTGAATGAAATAAAATATGTTCAAAGTATGAAGGAACAGAACAAATACAGGCAGATCATTCCACCGTAAAAAAAGATACAAATAAAATCAAAAAAGTTTTTGCCTGAATCGATAGACAGAGGACAGAAAAATGTCAGATATCAATGGACTCCTTTCTTCCGTTAGAAAAAAACCAAACAAATCCAAACATTCATGTTTTTTTTAGTTATTTTTATTATTGAAGAAGAAAAAAAAATATCTGTGGCCACTGTACACCAGTGTGTGTGTGTGTTGTGTGTGTGTTGTGTTTGCGGGTGTGGGTGTGTGTGTTGTGTGCTTGTCAAAACGTGTGCTCCTATGTGACTGTTACGTGTTGCTGCCAACACTATATTTTTTTAACCCCAACCCAACTTTGGGCCACTTTCTTCTTGAGTTCAGAGCCAACAGTTCGAATCCAGGGAGTAGTTTTAAAACACCAATAACTGCTCGCTATTTCTTAGTCGAAAGTTGAGAGGACGAAGAAGTATAGAGCCGGGCCGTCAGGCAAATAATAACTCGCGGCCAACAGCGTACTAATGCAACTTTCAAAATACTAATGCAACTTTCAAAATACTAATGCAACTTTCAAAATACTAATGCAACTTTCAAAATACTAATGTAAATTTTAAAATACTAAATTAATTCGCAAGTTAGCAACGAGATAATTATGGGACTAGAATATGAAAAAATGTCAGGCAATATAAGTCAATTTTGATCAAATTGGAAACCAACTTAAATTTGCCTTCGCCAGGTCAAAAGTTAAAGACTAAAACTTTCGGAATCCTGCTGAATGCAAACATTTTCTATAGTTCTATGGATGTAAAAAATTGTATGTTTTTTCACCCACTTTAAAATAATTTTTTTTTTCCGGTTTCACTTGCAAAATTTTTTTATATGGCCAAATATTTTTTTAAAAAAAGCAGTTTCTCCGCGCACACAGCCACACACATCAAATTTCACCAATAGTTGTTGTCATACTGGACAGTGAAGATTAAAAAAATAATAATGTACTTGATGTTGATTTTTATTAAGTCGTATGTTTCCACCATCATCAATCAATAATCATACATCGATTTAGTTAACCGCGATGTACAGGTTGACATCTACTGTCTCAATGAACAGACGTTGTTTCACAAGAAACACAAGAATGTAACGAATGTTTAGATAAATAATGTGTGTGTGTGTGTGTGTGTGTGTGTGTGTGTGTGTGTGGAGTAAACAACGGCCAGAACGAACCAAGTGAGTGGAGAAAGTATTTTCTTGTGATATTTTCTGTTTAATACTTAAAATATTCTTTTTTCTTTTGTGCATTTTGATTCCTGACTTCAATATATTAAGAGAAAAAAAAACATTAGCTGGACGCTGACAAGTGTTAAAGTTAAAACTGACTTCAATGAAGAAGAAACCACGCGAGATGGATGAATCAACCAATGGTTGACTATCTCTCTCTCTTCAAGTACATGTACACACACAGTGACCATTTCAAAAAGTAAGTAATCAGTCAAATAAAAAAAAAAAAGAAACGTTTCAAAATGTACAAAAAAAATGTAAATGTAGTCACAGAGTTTTAGATTTGTTACGGCTACAGAGACCCAGTGTGGAGATCCCAGCCAACAGTAAATCTACTTTGAAGATTGTGCACGCTAGGCAAGTCATTTCCGGTGAGACGATACGGTTGATAACGTTAATACAAGCATTGAAGGTGGGGGTGGGGGTGGGGGAGGGGGGGGGGAAGCGAGAGACAGTGAACCGATATCCACAGCATAGTACATCCACGCTAATTCATCAGCAAATACAGATATGTGATAGTCTTTGTAGAAGGAAGGTGACAGATTTTCTCCGTTCCCCACTTTCTAGAACCATTATTTTTTAAATTTAACTTTGGCGCTTTTACAACCAAAAGTAAAAGGCAATGTCAATTTTATCCACAGTAAACTATACGTTACAGTCAACTATAGGCCACAGTCAACTATAGGCCACAGTAAACTATAGGCCACAGTAAACTATAGGCCACAGTCAACTATAGGCCACAGTCAACTATAGGCCACAGTAAACTATAGGCCACAGTCAACTATAGGCCACAGTCAACTATAGGCCACAGTCAACTATAGGCCACAGTAAACTATAGGCCACAGTAAACTATAGGCCACAGTAAACTATAGGCCACAGTCAACTATAGGCCACAGTCAACTATAGGCCACAGTCAACTATAGGCCACAGTCAACTATAGGCCCATTTAAATTTCACCTTGTAAGAGAGTGTCCATTACCTAACTGGAGACCCGTTCTTACCAATAGGCAAACAGGGCAGCAGCCAAAGGGCCCTTCCCAACGCCCAAGGGCCCCATTACACTGTTAATTTGTATTAAACCTTGTGCTAAGTAAGAGGGTCCAGGCAGATACTTCTGCCTTAGAGTTCTTAAATTTATCTCTGGATGTCTCCGTCTAACAGCAACTTTTGGGACATGAGAGACTTAGGGGGAGGGGGTGCCTTCTATTGCCATGCACCCCGGGACAAACATGGCCATAAAAAAATTTAACCCAGGGGTCCTTAGATGAACTGAACTAACAGACCATGCCCCGTAAAAAAGACTAACGTCATCCCCCCCCCCCGTTCCTTTGTGCCACACTAACCCCCCCCCCATGTACCCGATGCAGCCACATTTAATTTGCAAATATGAAAAGCATTAACTAGTTTCAGTCAAGCATGTATAATAGTTTTTATAAAAGTTCACCATAGTGTGTTTAGCTAGCTGACAAAACACATTCCTGTAGAGTTAATAAAAATAAATAATACGTCAATACCAGAAAATCTGTGCAG